>APFE030050069.1:27340-52804 GCA_000404065.3 Pinus taeda | reverse complement strand
TTCATGTAGATTTCCTCTTCCAAATCCCCGTGAAGAAATGCTATCTTCACATCCATTTGTTCTACCTCAAAATCAAAAGCAGCAACAACAGATAAAAGTAATCTAATAGAAGTTACCTTGGCAACAGGAGAAAAAATATCACCAAAATCAATTCCCGGCACCTGGGAATAACCTTTTGCTACCAACGAGCCTTGTATTTCTCCACCTTCCCTTCTGCATTTGTCTTCTTCTTGAACACCCATTTGCTGCCAATGGGTTTCCTTCCAGCCAGCAACTCCACCAGATCCCAAGCCTCATTTTGGTGCAAAGATGCCATTTCATCAACCATGGCCTCTTTCCAGAGTTTTCCATCCTCTCAATCTACTGCTTCCTTCACAGTTCTGGGATCATCATCAGTAATAGATAAAGCAAAACTTGAATAGAAAGGAGATGGACTATACCTTTCTGGCTACCTTCTTTCTTGAACTAATCTTCTTACACCTAGAGTTTGTGGCTCTTCATCTTCTAATTCCTCCTCTACTGTAGACGCTAATTCTTACTCCTTTAGCTCAACCTCTATCTTCTCGGGTTCCTTTGGTTGGACTTCATGATTAATAACATCTTTCACCTCTCTGAACACCACATCTCGGATGTACACAACCTTCCTTGTTACTTGGTTCCAAAGCTTATAACCCTTTAAACCATCCTTATACCCAATAAAGATGCACTTTTCAGATTTACTATCCAACTTGGTGTTACATGAAAAATTGTTACCATGACTTTCTATAATCAATATGAGTTTATCAACACCCATACATACCTCCTTTGCAAGTCTTAAACCTCAGCTCTGCATATCAAGCTTTGAAAATAAGAGAAAGTCCTTAAAAATCTCTAAAACTCTGGTTTCGCACTTTCTCTTAGCATTACCTACCGTACCGCACCCATTGGTCATGTACCCTGCGCACCTGACCACTCTGTATCTGCATTTATGGGTGTGAACCCCTGTAAAAGTTAAAAAGTAGCAAGTTTATTCTTAAAAACTCACTTTGAGTCAATTCTGGAAGCTTCTAGAGGTAATCTTGTGCTGGAAAGTTCGCTCCTTGAGGGTGCATGCATCCCATTCTTTAAGGAGCTAACCCCTTGATGTGAGGATATTATCCACTTGAAGGAGGACTCTGTCCTTCAATGGTGGACTTGTAACCTCATTCCCTTGCACTATAAAATGAAGCTTTGGGCTGGTTACTTGAGAGGTTGAAAGCTGAATATTTTTGAGAGTAAATGCTGCTGGAACTTGGTATTCTTAATTGAGATTTTGAGAAGGGAGATTACATACCTTTTGATCTCATTGGGAGGAGAGTGAGGCTTGTCAAAGTAGAGGAGATTCCTGCTTGGACCCTAGGAAGAGCTTGTATATGATCAAGGCACCAAGGTTGTAAAGTTCTTCTTTGTTAAAGTTAATACAATCAAGTTTTTTTTCTCAATGAGCTATGTTTAATGGTTTATTTCGTAGACTCCTTGATCACTATTGTGAACATGATTTATTATATTAGCTATGCAGGTGTTCTTTGATGTGTGCTTGTTTGTGTTTGCAGATTATTAAAAGGAAACTCTTTGAAGCTGTTGGAGCAAGGCTACCACAAACTAGCGTTGGACTTGAGATAGGGTCTATAAAACACCTTTTAGTTTTTATTAATGAATCGAACTATGTTTAGAGAAAAGTAGATTTGCTTGTCCTTCTTGTTGCTAGATATCAATTGGTACTAGCGAGATCGGTCTTGTCTGCAAGAGCAATTTATCCGCTTAACAAATTGGCAACTCCGCTGGGGACGAGATTTGATTGTTTAATTTTCCTCTATCTTTGATTCGAGAAACTTGATTTTTTGTTTATGGTTTTTACTTGATGTGTGTGGGATTCGGTAGGTTGCCAGACCTAGATTGATTTTTTATTCTTTAGAAATTTTTACAAGGACTGCACGTTCTGTTTAAGTTACAGTGCGGACTTGTACGCACTGTTACTTTACTGCACAGAGTGGTACCACACCTAGTTTCATTGGGGGCCTGTGGACCCTATCAAATTTTTTGAAAATATTGAAATCTTTTTGTCTAGTTTAGTTTACATTCTTTTTGTTACTTTTATCCTCTGCCCACATCTACATATATCCTATTAAAAGTCTCTCATAAGTAAGTTCCATTGGTGTTGTGTTTTGGATGAATTTCTAGAAGTTTTTGCATGTTTGGTTCGGTCCTCACTCAGTCTTTGTAGTGACTTGAAGCTTAGAAGCCTAAGATACCTTAGATAACCCTAGAATCTTTTGTCTTCTTGATAAGTCTGGATGGTTTGTGAGATCTTCCTTTAGCGAGAAATCAATTTAGTTTCTATTTGCAAAAATTTGAATGAACTTGGTCATAAGTTGTGAATTTCATTTTTTATAAAAACATAGCTGGATGTTTTTGGTTGATTTGTCTTGCTAAACAAATTAATCCTTAGTTTCTTGAATAACTAAGTAAGAACATCCTCAAAAACATTTGAAGCTTTTATTTCAATTAGTTTTAAGAAGTTAGATCTCAAGATTAGATTTTGCATAGTTTTGAGTGTCTTGCCTAGAAATTCTAGTTTCTCTTTTGAAAACATTGTTTTTTTAGTTTTGAGTGTTGAAACGAAAATGGATTTATTTTGTGAGCAAAATTAGTAGCTTCGTTTGAGTGTATTAAAAAAAAAAGACAAAAAGTTTTTCTTTTCATTTTTATGTTGAAGGAAAGTTTTGTTTTCAAAGAAATTCCATTCTCAACTCTTCCTTTAGCTAGAGATTGATTGAAAAGGAAAGGAATTGATCATCTTAGGTGCATATTTTTTAGCATTTTGGAGTCGAGTCTTCACACCACAAAGTTTCATCTCCATACCTTTTGACTTAAGAAACAACCAATAAAATTAACGTTTAATTAAAATTCATCTAGCAATCTTTTTATTTCTAGGGCTCTTATTCACCAACATAGCTTAGGCTAGTATCTTGGAGTAGGGAGTAATTAACTCTCCAAGATAGTTAAAACAAACAAGTAGTTGATCTTGTGGTAGGAAAAAATCCAATTGTTTCATCTATGCTCTGGGAAAGCTCCTCTTAAAGGAGAAGCATGAGATCATATCTGAACCAATGAGGTAATCAATCCTTCCTGATTGGGAACGATAGAAGATATTCACATATTAAAAATGGTAAACCTCAGATTAACCATTGTCGAGGAGCCTAGGTTCACTTGTTGGTAAACTTTGGATTATGTGAAGGAGCCTTCAAAGGGATTGAGCTTGTTACTCTGCCCTTGCGTGAATATCAGTTCGTAAACTGTTCCCCCAGGTATATTTGTTTCCGTTGGTAACCTTAGTGGCCATTATCTATAGGATTCTTTCCTAAGGTGATGGTGGATGGAAGATCCCACTGTACCTTGAGCAGACATCGACTAGACTCACTTGGACTCTCTGGGGGTTATGTTCACTCGAGACGGTTTTGTGGAGAAACTTGTGCCAGTCTGTTTCATTAAGCAGGTTGTCAGAGTAACTGTTCCAATCGTCATTGTGTATTGAATTCTGCGAGGTTGGATTTCATCACCAACTAGTGTTTTCGACACGGAAAAATACTATTTGTGTGTGGTTTGAACACTTTGATTATTAGGCGTGTGATTCAATTCTTTGGTTCTTTAGAGACTTTAGGTGATTTTCTTGAGATTTTCTTTGTTTTCGTGTGAAGTAATTAATTAATTAATCGTGGCTAAATTACCAAGACAATCCCGTAGACTTCGACGGTAGCCTGCCGAATATACCAATTCATCTTGAAGGGCTAAGAGCTCTTGTCACACCTAGTGAAAGTAGAGTTGGGTCAACAAAGGCCGGAGAATCATCTTTGGTTATTCATCCTGATTATCATGTTCCAGCAACAGACATAACCACTTTCAGTTTCCGAGCTTACTGGTAGTTTTTATTCTACTGGTGAACTCGTCGAGGAACCTGAAATTTCGGAACTTAAAACTGAACCTGCTGCTACTCCATCCTCAGGATTTGCTTCTCTAGTTTCTAGTGGTCCTGGTTCACCCATGGTAGGAAGTGTTATTACCTAGAATCTTCTGACGAGACTCATTTCTATTGAAGAACTTGTTATTCTGGATGAGGATATAACTCCCCTTGAAAATCAACCAACTATAGAACTTAGGGAGCGTGAATCTATATTTCATAGTTCTTTTCGAAGTGACGCTTGGTATGTATCTTTGACAAACTTTTTAGAAAATCCGGGCCTCGCTGCTTCACAACCTCGTATTCCTTTTCATCCAACGCCCAGAGGCTATTATCCTCCTTTGAATATGTCAAACCAGTCATCCATGTTTTCTCAAAATCCGGAAACATTTTTATATGGTGGTCCTTTTGTTCCGTCTAGGTTTCAGTCAGTTTTTGGTACTTTTTCAGGAGCGTCTCCTCAACCCATCGAACACGGGGTATCAACTGGTCATAACGGAACTCCACCGTTGAGTGTAGAATAAATTCTTATGATGTCTGGTGTTATTCCCAATCCACAACTTCAAGGTAGTCAGATTCCACCTGGGGGGCAACCTCAAGGTAATCAATTTCCGCATGGGGGGCAACCTCAGGGCACTCAAATACCGCCTGGAGGGGAACCTCAAGGCAGTAAAATTCCACATGGGGGGCAACCTCAAGGTCAGTACATGCCTCAAGGTAAACCCCAGATTCAATATATGCCTCAAGGTCAACCTCAGACTCGGTATATGCCTCAAGGTCAACCCCAACATCAATATATACCTCAAGGTCAACCCCAGTTTTCGTGCGTGCAAGGTTATCAACCTCAAGGTCAGTATCAATCTCAAGGTTTGCAACCACCTTCTGGTCAACCATTTGTTCAAGGAACTGGAAATTACCAGTCCTACACTCAACCTGGTTATGGTCCTCAATATGCTCAACCTGTTATGGGCCCTTACCCCTGAATGAATATGGTGCGGAATCCATCTCAAACTCAACAGATTTTGCAACCCAACGTGGATTTGTCATCTCAACCTAGACAACCTATGGTTTCTGGCTCAACCTAGCAACCCATCCAGTCTACTATTTAAACTTCTGCACCTGGTGTAGTTCATCAACTTGGGCCTAGTTCAATCTACCCCACCTACTTCTGGAGTATCGATAGCTCTGGTTTCTACTGTTCCTATATCAACTCCTCAGACCTCTTTACCCCAGTCCGGACCTACAATCCAGACTTCAGTTCAGATGCCTGTAGGACAACCTGGTCCAAGTACGCTTGTTACAAGTCAACCTCAATTTACTTATCAACCGTACCAGGGACAGTATCAATACGGTCCCACTGTGCAAAGCCCAGTTTATCAGTATCAACTATACGCTGGGTATACATATCAATAATCTCAATCTCAACAACCCCAGTTTGGTCCAGTTAATCTTGGTTTTCTGGGAGGATATAATATTCCAAATGCAAATCCAATTCCAGGTTATCTTGGGTATCCTCCTCTTGGAGCTAGTCTTGTGTCCCAAGGCTTTCGAGACCCTAACTATCAGTTACCATTCATCACAACTTTGGATTTACATAACTTGTCGCACCTTATGAACTATCCAATTTATTATCTTCTGTACTAGCCGCTAGTGCCTAATAAGTTGCCCAGTGGTATTCCCAAGTTTGAGGGTAAACCTGGAGAAGATCCATCGAACCATGTGATGACCTATCACCTCTGGTGTGCATCAAATTCCATTATAGATGATTCAATTCGCTTAAGGCATTTTCAACGTACTCTAATTGGTATTCCAACTAAGTGGTACATTGAATTTCCATGAAGCTCTTTTTATAATTTTAGTCAGTTAGCTACTTCGTTCTTGACTCATTTTCAGTTTCCTATTAGATATGACAATGGTAGAGAATTATTAACTTCATTAAAACAGTCAATGTCTACATATATTTCAGACCATATTCATAAATGGTGACGTCGATGATGTTTAGTGAAAGTTTATATCCCGGATCAAATTTTGGTAGAATGGTTTGTCAAATCCTTATTGCCAAAAATCACTGAGGATGTAGCTAAGGCCGGAGTAGTTACTGAAGAGTAAGTAATTGCTCAAGCTCAGTACCTTGACTTAGTTTATACGCAGTTGAGTACTTTACACGAAAAAATCCCCGATCCTCCCAAACAAAATAAAATAACTACAACTCCTTCAGGGTCTCATGCCGTTGATGGTATGATTGGTATAGTTAATACCAAAAGTAAGAAGAAATCTACAAATAATTCTTCTCCTATTATAACTTTACCAGATTCCCTGACAGGAGAAGCTTCCGCTGAAGTTCCTGCCGATATTCATGTTGTAGAATCTTCTATGACCAAATCCAAATCCGACGGTAAAAAGAAAGCGAAGAAGAAAAATAAACAAAACACAAAAGAGAAACCAGAAAAAACTGAATCTACTAACGAGAAGCGTAAAATTCGCTATCCTTGTCTCATCTATGATGAGGAGCACTTTACAAGAGGTTCTCCACATCGAGCTGAGGTTTCGAAAATCGTCAAAGGTTCTCAAATGCCTGTTGTCTTGAAGGATCTATTTCCCACTCAAGATAGTAAGATGATAGGTTCTTCCTCAAATGCCTCAGAAGAACCAATTATGATGATGTCCCATGTCAGGATTGCGACGCGATCACAAGATTATGGAAGTAAGAATCATGTTGGTGGTAAAGAACCATAATCTTCTAGTTCAAACCCATCAACTTCAACTCCTCCTGATTCTGATCCGCTACATATCGAGAAACCTAATCCAAACTTAGTAATCAAACCACCTGCTAAAGGTATACTTTGAAAGTCATCTTTCAATCCACATGCAAGAGCTGCTTAGAACTATAACATTGTCGAAGATCTAGCTATATCCCCTTAAACAATGTCGGCTTTGGAGGTGCTGCAATCATGTCCAGCAGAGTGTAAATTACTTTTATCTGCTATAGGAGTTGTTGATGTTCAGGATTCCAACCTTATAATATTCAATTTAGGAAATAGTACACCTCGCTTACCTCATCAAATGGGTTTCCAAATCCCAGTGTTAGTCAAAAAGAGGCCTTGCTTTCGGACTGTGATTGATGACAGAGCTTCAACGTGTATTATGTCGATTTCATGTTAGAAATCGCTTCGTTCTCCGAAACTTAACCAATCCCCAAATATTTTGAAGGCTTTCAATGGCCGAGGGTTTCATCCTTGTGGCATTCTGCAGGATTTACCTGTAGGGGTAGAAGGAAAAACTATTAATCTAGATGTGGAGGTGGTTGATGCCCATCTAGATTACAACCTTCTTTTGGGTCGCAGTTAGTCTTACGCGATGACTATTATTGTTTCATCGGTCTTTCGACTCATTAAGTTCCCTCATAATGGAAAGATCGTTACAATAGATCAGTCGACTTACTTTTCATCCGAACCAACCTCTTATGAGAGTATTCAACAAGTCGGTAAAACAGCTATCCCTTATAAGGATGTTGGGGTGGGATTAGTCAAAGATTCTAGTTTGCTAGGAACTTTTTTCCTTTCCTCCTCCAAACGTGTTGTATAGGTAAATCCCCTCTGCGGATAGAGGTGATCCCACTAGCCTAAATGGGGTCTAGCAACAATCAAACAACGCTAACATGTAGGTTCCTAATTGCAAAGTAAAGGCCGATGATGAGAGCCTACCTCGAATCCAATTCTTATATTCATAGAAGAGTCGTCGCTTCCGTTCTTTCACTCCAGCTGGTCACAACCCTCACGATCCTCGTGAATGGACACCTGCACATGCAAAGAATGAGACAAATACAAGCATAAAATCCAAGAAATGCAACTATGTATCAGTAAGAAAAGATACAACTCAAACATCATAATAACGACACATGAGTGGAACCATAATGATAGTCATCTATTATTATTGATAAACAAAAGAGAATACAACCAAGTTCTGACGTCAAATCCTCCTTTAGCTGGGTGATCAGCAACACATGCCTTGTAAAGCTTGTAGGGGATGGGGAATAAGCCTCTCTCTCCTTGATCACTTGGACATGGATCTCCTCCTTAAAGATATAACCTTATGGCGATGAACAAGGCCTCTTGTAGCATGAGCTTAGCAATTCTCAGACTTTGGGACTTAGATTTGGGAGCTTGAAAAGTAGAATTACTAACTAGCTTGTTAAAGGGAAAAGAACAAGCTTATATAGAGGTAGGAGGAGTAGATAAGACCATCCACTTGATTCATGGGATTGTCCTTCTCATTAGGAAGCTTCCATGAGAGGTGGAGAACTACTTCCCTCCTTGGGAGATTCGAAGCCCAACTGAACTAACTCAAACTGGAATCAGTTCATGGATAGGTTAGAAGGAACCTTCGGAAGTTTGTTTGTTAAAAACTTTACGCAACTAGGTTGGCGCTAGTGTGACTCTGACACAGAGCGCCAGCTGGCGTGCCCTCTTTGGAGGATTCCCCCTATTAGCGTGAGTGATACACTGTGGAACAACGCCAATGGAAAAAGGGCTATATTTTTGGTTATTTTGCAGAAGGTGTCTTCAGGGCATATGAAGTACATACTCTAAGGGATACAATGCAGGTGTTTTCAAGTTATGTCACTTCTCACAGGTCCCGGAATAGGTCCTCCAATGTACGGGAGAAGGGGTAACAGGGACGGTGACAAAATACTGTGTAACAGATTCCCCTAAAGCATGAAGCCCGAGAGAGAGAGGGGTGAAGTGCTTTATAAGAACATGATCGACTGAAAACACGGCCGCCGGAGAACCTACACGAAGTACAACTGACATCTCAAATACATGATGTACAAGGTATGGGCGCAGCCATCCATAACAGAGTACATAAAAATCTGGATCCCAGGTATGGGCGCAGCCATCCGATGAGGATCAATGAAATAGACTCAGGCATGGTCACATCCATCCAGTGAATGAGTCATGTAGTGATTATAATAATCCACAAAATGCAACCTGGATCTCAACAGACAAAATCCAAGGTCTTGCACTCCAACTCGACCCGAACAAATCACAACTTCAATCATGCGAATATAGGAGTCAAAGTCGAACATGCGAGAACATCATCTGATTACTATTCAATGATGAAAACTATTAACAGACGCGAGAGGTACCACCAATAATGACAATGGTCCTCAAGGTACTATAGGTACAATCCATGGCGTGCAAATCAGTGAGCCGGTGTCGAACACCCGTAGAATCATCCGATTGGAGGCCAGTGATGAAAACCTTGCGTCGAACACGAAGAACCTACCATTGAGGCATGCAGGCTCCAAGGTACCTGAAGGGAGTCTCTAAGTCAACTTCCAGGATAATGAGTTGAAGTCGACAGGAAGTGACCTTGATCGAAGGTTGGCCATAATGTTTCCCACATCATCGACATGGGACAGAGAAGGATAAAATGTTTTGTGTGAGGTATCAGAGGGAGGCTAAGCATTCTGCAGAGGTCAACTTCTCTTGAACATATCAGCGGCACGACAATGGACTTGGCAGTATTCGACATCAAATGATTGGGGGTCATGGTGACAAGGCGATGAGAAGATGAGAGGTCAAACAGGATAACCCAAACCCATAGAGGCAACCGTGAAAACAAGATGAGATGTCCCCACCCAGAAACGAATGCAGACAAGTGCCATGTTCAAGTATGACATACTGCTGACACGACAATGATTATGGTTCCTTTATTCCCCCACCATTTCTGGCGAGTACCCAGGTTATTTTTGGATGAAAAGCTTGACGGGGATAGCATATGCTTGAGAGGTGTCGTTTCGATGGAATCCGATGTCATTAAGTTTTAACGAGTCTGAAAAAGGGAGAACTCAGCGTCTTTTCATGTTTAGAGAGTTTGAAAAGACAGAGAAAAGGAAACTCCAGGGGTGTCCTTTTTTGTAAAGCTGTTCCTTGCAAGCCCGAAAAAGTATAAAACAATGCTCGAAAGAACAGCCCGATCATTACGACCAAGGAGTACTTTTTATAAGTAGTGACTCTGATCTGAAAAAGTAAAAAAACGATCAAAACCACGTCGCTTCATGACCATTAACGAATCGGAAACGACAAGGGTCCAACAATCTTTTCGTTTTTAAACGGTCGGAAAAGGGTTTAAAGACGACCGCCTCTCATGTCCGTTTAACGAGTCAACAGGACCAACTCGGCATTCTTTTCACGTTCAAAGAGTAAAAAAGGATCAAAAGATGACTCCAAAGTGACTTTTTCGTGTATTTACCGAGTCCGAAAAAGTATAAAATACAACTCGTTTCGCCACCAAAGTTGCATAAACACCTGCCCCTACACAAGAAATTGGTGTAAAATCCATTTTTGACACAAATATTCTTAAAAATATTCATAAAATACTTTTTAAAATCTATTTAGGGGTCAAAATGTTATAAAATGGTGAAAATGGTAAATAAAAAATTACTTTTCACTTTTTACCTTTGGAGAGCGACATTAGGGCTTTTGGAGTGCGAGCTTCAGTTGGCGATTGTGACAAATCCAGTGGACCATTCGGAGCGCCGTCAGTGTCAGGTAAGAGGTCTTGTCCTTAGCTCCATTTCCATCTATTTAGAATTTTTTTTTAGTTGCATTTTCATCCCGTATGGGGAGGATTTTGAATTTACGAGTTGCGCCCATTGGCGCGGGTTTCGGACATGGACCTGCGCTAATGGGGCAATTTTCCCATGGGGTGCGCGCCCATGGGCGCGACTGTTTTAGAAACAGTTGCGCCAACGGCCGTGCATATCTTTTGGCAAGTTTTAACAAATTCGAACCCTTTTTACCTGCAATTTCAAGTTACTTAAGAGTCTAATTCACTATTTTGGCTTGTGTTTGCAGGACAATCCACAAAAATGGTGATTGTTTGGAAGGAATGGGAAGATGACCAAGTGGACACATTGGCCTTAGCGGATGAGGATTGCATGGAAGCTCTCAGAGCATGTGGGCTCAAAAAATATTTCATGCTATCCTATTTACGAGCTCAGCCAGAGCTCTTGCAGTATCTGATCAACTTGTGGGATGTAGAGGAACAAGTGTTCCAGATACGGGATCAGGTGTTGGAGTTAGACGTATTTGATGTCTATTTCTTGACTGGATTGTTGCGAGGAGGGCCAGTGCCTCAATTGACTAGGAGCAGGCCATCTGCAGAGAAGATGGAAGAGGTGAAGGCTCGAGCTTGCCCGGAGGCAAAATATGGGCAGGGTAGTTCGAAGGTGGACATCCCCACCATCCAGGACCTGACACTGACAGCATTGCTATTCACCTTCACATGAGCTGCAAGGGCACAAGCACACCATGAAACTACGAAGAACCACCTAATATTAGCGACAAAGTGCCTTAGCCCGACGATCTTCAATTGGGCATCAGCTGTGACAACCAATATGAAGAGGCAGTTGACAAAGGCCAAATGAGGCAAGCTGCAACAGTTCGGGTATGGTTCCATCTTGGTGACGTTATTCTTGGAATGTGTGCCAAGCTTCCAAGGCTAAGGGGCCTTTGTAGCGGACCTAGCACCTCGAGATCCGAGGATGGCTCGATGGGAGGCACTGATGCCAAGGGGTTGTGGCGGCCAGCAAATGTCGTTTAGACCTGAGTTTTTTGGGTGGATTCACTGCCAACTGATAGTGGTGGAAGACTGGCCGTATGTGGGGACAAACTTCACCGCAAACCCTGACCTTCCCCTGTCGGAGGGAGAGGACTGGGACGAGGAGATTGGTATGTCCTCATTTTTTGATTTTGTGTTTTTATGATTTTTTTTGTTAGTACATGCTTGTCCTAATGACCTTTATATGCACATGCAGATGTCAGCCCAAAGCGTCCATATGGCATGTCTCCCATTGCGAGGAGACATCCAGTAGCAACAGCAATAGGAGCAGATCCTCCAGAGGAGGGTGGTGACAGAGGGGAGCTCATCCAGAACCTCGAGGCTATCACTCGAGGAATTCCAAATTACGCTCGGCTAGTGGATGTCCCGCTAGCATACCAGAGGCACACAGTGGGGGTGCCAACTCACATCCACTGGCTCCTGAGGCATTTAGTGTGAGCAGTGACGTGCTACCATGAGCACCATCGAGACTAGATACCTAGGCTTTTCCTTTCATGCATATTTTTTGAGAGACATGTTGTCTCCAGATGTATTCAGACAAACATGTATTATTTTTTGATGATGCACGGGGTGAAAACATATTGCGCACACACACATATATATATATACATATGTTTTATGGTTTATTGTACTTTATTTTTCTTGTGTTATGTTGAATCACATGTTATGCAAATGCCTGTCCAACACATAATTAGCTAATGCATCGGTTAACGTATTAAGTCGTCTCAGAATATGTTGATAAGTAATGAAATCAAAATCCCTTTCTAATAACTTAACACGTAAATACAACCTTAAAATCTGATGATCTTTGACGGAATAACGCCTGTTGAGTTGGTGGACTACAAGCTGAGAGTCCAAGTTCACAACCAATGTTCGAATGCCAAGGTTAATCGCCTCAGCTAATAATTCAATCACAACACTATATTCAGAAACATTGTTCGTTATACAACCTAGACAAACCCCTTGAATGTCTACTAACTCACCATGAGGATCGTAGATCACCCATGCCACAGATGACAAGTTGTGTGTACTGCGGAAAGCACCATCAGCGAAACCAACGTAAGGTGATCCAGACATCTGTCCAAGAAGAAAAAAGATACAATAAGCAGAAATCACGCCGACACACCAAGACAAAAATATGAAAACAAGCACATACAACACACTTGCTGAAAGCACACGTATATACAAAAAGGGAGTGCCTGGACTCATGCATAGTATTTTTTCAGATAAAGCCCATTTCGGGGCTTATCCAGGGGATTGCCTTCATAATCAATAAGCTCATAGGCACCTTTTTGAAACTCTTTTCACAATGTAGGGCCCGTGCCACATAGGCTTGAATTTTCAGGTCCCTAGCTTATCGTTAGCTTGATCATAGAGTATTACCAAGTCTCCCTCAATGAAAGAGCAGGGGTTAACAGTATTATCGAAGTGAGTTTTCACTCGCTTCTTCTGAGCTTCAATAGCTAAGGAGTCTAGACGACGAGTCTCGTCCAGTCATTCTAAGTAAAGAAGATGCTCTTCTACTGGAGTAGTATCAGGGAGCAATTTGATGGCTATCTTTAATGAAGGAATCTCACACTCAATAGGAAGGGTCGCCTCTAGTCCGTAAACTAACTGAAAGGGAGTGAAACTGGTGGCGTCCTTCATGGAGGTACGGTAGGCCCACAAAGTAGAGAACAAGATCAGATGCCAATTGGACTTATGCATGCCAACAGTTCGTTGAAGCATCGTGACCAAAACCTTGTTCACGGCTTCTACTTGACCGTTTGCTTGAATATAGTACGGGGTCAAACTATCATGCCTGAGGCCCAACTAGGTTGTTAACTCGGTCATCATGTGATTACAAAAATGATTTACGTGATCAGTGATGATGGCTTGGGGTACTCTGAACTGCGAAATAACATGGTTGAACAAAAACTGCGCCGCAGTGTGACCATCTTCTAACAATGTAGGCATCGCCTCAGCCCATTTTGTGAAATAATCAACAGCAACGATGATGTACCCATGCCCCCCAGCTGAGCGAGGGTTTCAGGTCATATAATCGATGCCCCATTTGGCAAAAGGGTCGATGGTTACAACGAGGTGCAGTGGAGCAGGGGGTGCACGCATCTTCTGTTGGTAAATCTGGCACTCGTGACACGAACGGACAAGAAGAATGCAATCCTTGAAAATGGAGGGCTAGAAATAGCCAGCACGGAGGATTTTTTGTGTGGTGGCATATCCAAACATGTGACCACCACATGCACCAGAGTGGCAGTCATTCAAAACTCTCTTTGCTTCTTCGAAATTCAAGCATCGGCGAAGAACAAAATCAACACCGAGATGGTACAAGGTGTCCCCAATGATGTGATATGGTTGGGCTTGATGTCGGAATCGTCGGTGAGCATCCTTAGAGGTCTCGGGACGGAAGGAGGATGTCTGCAAGTAGACAATAATATCCCCATACCAGGGATCAAAGGTGCTAATGAGGAAGAGAGTTTCGTCTGGAATGGAATCGTCTAACTGAGAGGAGGTAGCAGTAGATGGAAAAGAACACAAAAACTCAGTGAAGACAAGTGATTTCTTAGACTTGGCAGCAGTAAATGCCAAGTCAAACTCTTGGAGGATGACTATCCACTTCGAGTATTTTCCCCCCAGCAACTAGCGTGACAGAATGTAGGTCATAGGGTTACAATTGGAGATCACTGTCGTGGTACGCAACAAGATGTAATGACGGAAGCATTGAACAGCGCAAACAGTGGCGAGGGCCAACTTCTCAACATAATCATATAGAGGTTCTGTGTCTAACAAATTGCGACTAAGGTAATAGATAACGTGTTCAGTGCCATCATCGTCATCCTGAACCTGAACCATGCCGATGGTGGTATCAGCAGCGGCCGGATATAACGTGTAATCGTGGTGATAATTCGGAGGCCGCACAAGGGGGCGGAAACTAGGAGAGTTTTAAGATGTGCAAAAGACTCTTGAGCTATGGCATCCCATCGAAACAAGGTGTCACGCTTGAGTAACCGTGTGAAACCTTTTGCCACCTCAGCATAATTCGGGATGAATCGTCGTAAAAAGTTTGCTTTGCCTTGCAAACTCTGCAGTTGCCGCAAAGAAGCAGTGGGAGGAAGATTCAAAATGGCTTCGACTTTAAGGGGATCCAAGCGGATTCCCTCTCGGGAGAAGATGAACCCAAGAAGTCGACCAGATTTTACGAAGAAGACACATTTATGCGGATTAAGTTCGATATAGTGTCGACAGAAGAGAAAAATCGCACGGAGATGCAACGGATGGTCTTGGCGCTTAGTCGAATGAGCGGGAAGGTCATCCAAATAAGGTTGTACGATGTGCCAGATATCATGAAAGGCGTAAGACATCACACATTGAAAAGTGGCACCGGCATTCTTGAGACTGAAAGGGAGCTTTTTATAAGTGAAAGTACCCCACAGACAGATAAAGGTTGTCTTGTGTTGATCAGCGGGCGCGATATTAATCTGGTTGTAGCCAGAAAACCCATCCATGAACGAATATATGTCACTCCCGGCACACTCATCAATAAGTTGGTCAATGAAAGGTGTGGGGTAGTTATCATTTGGGCAGGCTCGGTTAATATTGCAATAATTGACACAGATGCGAATAGTACCCTTCTTTTTATCCACAGGGACAATGTTAGAGACCCAATCTGTGAGTGGGATAGGGTAAATGAAACTAGCTTTAAGAAGTTTTTCGAATTCCGCTTTGATAGCTACAACCTTGCGGGGGTGCACAAGGCGTAAACGTTGACGAACAGGTTTAGCTCCGGGATACATAGGTATCTCATGCACTACGATGTTTGGATCAATGTCAGGCATCTCTTCATAAGACCATGCAAATACATCATTGAACTCGCGAAAAAGAGCTATATAGATTTGAATTTCCTCAGGAGTGCAAGTGACTCCTATGTAAATGTTCTCGCCAATCCCTGGTTTGACAGAGATGTCGATAGGTTGGGTCTGCGTAATGTTCCCCAAATTCCCTTCAGAAGATACTTGATAGACCTGAATAGGTGTCTGGAGAGGTTAAGAAGGGAGACACAGAGAAAACTGCTCGAGACAAGCCAACGTTTCTCAAAGGGTAGGGAGAAACGAGGAATGGTGATGAAGATTGAACCACGGAGGTTCCTCGAGAGACATGGTCTCTATGATGGCTTCGTCGAAAGGAAATATTCCCTTTAATGGATCCAAGGAGGAACATTCTCCAAGCCAAGGGGAATAGTTGTATGAATCAAGAGCTCCGCTTAAGAGGCAGATTCAGCAGGAGGAGCCGATACAGCAGTGATCTCGATGTAGTTGAGCTCGGCGGGACTCAACGACATCTCTTCACCCCATGATTCTATCTGGTCGATGGGGGGAAGGACCCAAGGATCAGAATGAACCGAAACCATATTGATGGAGGCGAGGTTTGGAGGTGGAAGCGAAAAAACACCCGTGAGGGTGAGATCTTTGAAGAGCCTAGCTCCCACACTCTCGAAAGGGACAGAGGTATGCTCCACGAAAGGCACATTGCCTTCAGAAGAAGAAGCGAAGAAGGAGAGCTGGTCTACCATGACAATTTTCCCCTGGTGAGGGAAACAAATGACACAGAAGAGGGACGAAGCCATGACACGCATGGCATACCTCCAACTCTGGCCCAGAAGGAGGTTGTAAGTAAGATTTGCGTCAATGACCTCAACGTCTACTTCAACGGTTTTCCCTTCTAAAGTAATCGAAAATCATTGAAGGATACCATAGGGATGAGATTCTCTCCCATCGAAGGCTTCCAATGTCGTGGGAGACTGGCTCAAAGTCGGAGACTCAATCGCTTTCCAACAAGCAATAGACATGATGTAAGTTGATAGGCCTTCATCAATAACCGTTTGATGGATCATTTTCGAATTGATGATGACTTGTATGAGGAAGGTGATCTGATGAGGCAGCCTTGGGACATGGATCTCGAGATCAAAGGTGATCAAGTTTGAATCTTCCGAGTCGATGCCACCGATGGCCGATAGAAGGGACTTCCTCTAAGAGGGGCAGCTCTGGAGAACTTCTAAAGTGGACATAGCCGATGGAGCCTACGCTAAGTCCTCAACTATGCTATAGTGCTGGGCAACACGAGCATTTGGGTTGTAAGATGATCTCCGGAGTACTCCTTTGGGAGGGGGTCGGACCGTCGTCTTAGTACTAGGTCTCTCGATGTGGAGTGGACCAGAACTGGACGGAGGAGCACTTGAGGGAACCTCAGGCTCCTTCCCGGTGGATGACGGATACTCCTTTGTTCGAGTCATTACATGAATGAGAATGGATCCAACCATGAACACTTGGGAACCAAAGGGAGAAGAAGACAAAGATGGATCAGCCACCATTTGAGTCTATTGGGAGGGGAAAGGTTCTTTAAGAACCGCAGGAATCCCAGGAGCGCTCTTCAATAAACGACTAACCTCGGACCACCTTGGGTAGTCTTTGGTATAGTGATCCTCATCGCAGATGAGACAAGGATACTTTGGTTTATGCTTGGCTCCTTCCTCGGATGGAAGTTTGGAGGAATCCTGTTTAGGTTGCTCAAAATTATTCTTTGCTTTCCCCTTTTTCTTTCCTTTCGAGGCCTTATTCACCGAGGTGGACTGGACGACATTAACCTCGAAAGTACTTCCAGAATTTGAACCACCCTGAGAAGTGTTTTTGTTAGAAGCATTCGATTTTTTCTTCCCAGGGTTCGAGGATAATTTTTTGGACGATGGATTTACAGAGCCAATAACTCCATCAACAAATGGCTTTGGTGGAGCTTTGGATGTACCGGGTCTTGGGGCATCAGGCAAATACTCATATAAAGTACCTGACTGAGAATAAACTAAGTCAAGGTACTGGGCACACGCGATAACTTGCTCTTCAGCCACACAAGCTCCCATAGCAATGTCCCGTGCGATCTTAGGGACACAGGAAGTTGTGAACTAGTCGGTGAGGAGTTGATCAGAAATCCAAAACTTGACCAACCGACTACGCCTTCTCCATTCATGTATATGATCAGAGATTTCCGTAGCCATGTCCTGCTTGAGAGACGTAAGGAGATGCATTCCCATCTTGTACTGAATGGGTAACTGAAAATGAGTGAGGAATGCCATTTCCAATGAATTGAAATCTTGAAAAGACGCACAGGTAAATTCAATGTACCATTTAGTAGTGGAGCCAGTGAGAGTCCTTTGAAACAGGCGAAGCCGAACCGAATCGTCAAGCCATGAATTCGATGAATACCAAAGGTGATAAGTCATTACATGGGCTTGAGGATCCTCTCTAGCTTTGTCGTCGAATTTGGGACAATCGTCAATTATCTTAGTTGGAACTGGTGGCCATTGTGGATTATGCAAGGTAGGATCATTGATTAATTTCGACACATTGGGTAGTTCCAATGTTGCTAGAAATGGTATCTGTGGGTTGAAGGACATTTGTGGATATGAGGTAGGGCCTGAGTTCCATCCAGTTGTTGGTTTCCCCCATTGACCTTGTCTGGACGGTCCATAAGAACTCTGTCCATAAGGGTTATATCCATAACTGGATCGTTGATTCTGGATCTGCCCCCAGTGCCCCATTGGTTACCATACTGACCTGCAGGAGCAACAATTGGTTGCTGGTAATTTTGATAAGGGGTGACCTACGGCTGTTGATAATTTTGATACGGGGCAAATTGTTTTTGCCCCTAGGGTTGCTGGTATCCATACAATTGTTGGGCTCCATATTGAGCCTGGGAACTAGGCTGCATTTGATAAGAAGGTTGGGATTGATACCCACCTTGCGGCTGGAGACCAGTTTGATTCTGGGGCTGATAATTGGGTTGATCTTGAGAAGTAGGAACCATCTGCATGCCCTGTTGAGCAGGGCTAGAGAGATACCCTTGAGAAGACTATCTGGCCAGAAGGTTGTCATGGTTGGATCTGAGACGGACCTACTTGCCCAAAAGGTTGAGTTTGCTGGGTGTTTGGTTGTCCTTGCGTAACCGAAGGTTGTCCTTGTAGACCAGATGGTTGACTAGGCTGAGCAGTGGGCTGGCCTTGCTGCATGTAAGGCTGGCCACTCTGCCCAGAAGGGTACCCTTGCTGGGTTCTAGGTTGTCCTTATTGCGCGTAAGGTTGTCGCGGATTCCCGTAGGGTTGACCCGAAGGGTATCCCTACTGGACTCCAGGTTGTCCTTGTTAAGCATAAGGTTGTCCCGGGTTTCCAGAAGGTTGCCAAAGATAGGTAAAAGATGAACCACCAGAGGACGAAGGTTGTCCCTAGGAGGGTTGTCCTTACGAGCCTCCAGGTTGCCCTGGATAGGTTTGGCCATAATACTGCTGCCCATAATTAGGCTGTGTGTAGGATGGATGACCTTGGTATGATGGTCCTTGATACGGTTGCCCTTGATCCGGACGGAATTGGCCACCACCATAACCAGTGGTACCCCAAGAAACATTCAACAAAATTGAAGATTCAATTGCTGGTTGAGCTGGCAAGGAGGTATACAAATGATGACCTATAGGGTCATAATAGGGGCCTTGCCCGCCTGGATTTTGGACAGCATGAAAGTATTGAGAATATGCACCCCCTACTGAAATGGCATCAAAAGAAGGTGGGGCACTACTTGCAGGATGAACAACTCTAGCAGCATGTGCCAATTGACCACTATGTACTGGACCATGAGATGGGTCGGCAACAGTAGTTACAATGGAAGATGCTGTAACGGCACTAGCAACCAGAGTTGATGATGCGACACAAACGGTCGGATTGGTCGGAACTGACATGACAATGGTATTGTGAATTTGGGAAACAAATGATCCCGTAGTGGGAATGATGTTATTATCCCACATGGTACCAGAAGAGGAGTTCTTAGAGCCCATGGCATCCCTCAGAGATCTATAGCACGCAGGCATTGTAATATCGAGAGGTGTAACAGTGTAGGGCGTAGATATGACCGGGGATGTGGCTGGGATAAGAGTCTCAATACTTGACATAACAGGTGTTCCACTTGATACAGGAGATGTTTCCTCCATATCAGAGGAAGCCATCGAGGTCGAAACACCAATACGCGTAGAGGGATAATCCTCTTCGTAAGGCTCCCAATCAGGGTTCCAAAACAAATCGTGAAGCTCGTCCTCTGGAGCACGAGAGTTCAACGATTGGACACTTGAATAACAGGGAAAGTGTCACCACAAACCGGTGTCTCAAGAGTAGCAGAAGAAGGAGACCCTTGGTAACTCGGGATGGGAGACGGGATCGATGGATTCACCAGGATGATCGAATTCAAAAAATCCTAGACAAGCTAATGATAAAAGACCCTACTCAAAACTAATGCAAACAAGATCTGACAAGGTAGATGTAATCGTGGTCGAATAAATTTTTAAGACATTAGGACACAACTTGACCTTTTCATGTTTTAAGAGTCGATAAAAGGACAAAATATGACTGTAGTCGCCTTCGAATATTTAGTGAGCCCGAAGTGACAAATTCTCAAGTGAGCCTTTTCTTTTAAGGAGTCTGAAAAGGATCAAAAAGTGACTACTCTGGAGAAACTAGGCAAGGAATTTACCAGACAATCCGTAAAACTGCATATACACCTTAGCAATCATATGACAACCAAGGACTTTCCGTACGGTAGTCAATCTTCCTGAATGCTGTATTCGGTGCGTTATGGGCTATAAGGCGATAGACACAGCTTCCTGTGGATCAAGGATGATAACCTAGTGGAGTCTCGCCATATATACGCAATAGTACGTGGGAGCACAAGTCCGTACTAGACCACAGTTGAGTCACACAAGGAGGAATCACCCAACCTTAAGTGAAAACAAAAGTGACTAGGTTTAATGATGCCAGAGCACGTCTCTAGCTTGGACCTCTAGAATGTGAGCATTATGTTCCAATACGTTTTTAAGTTCATTTGATTATTTTAAAGTTGATCTTAAGTTAAGTTTCGGTTTTTAGGTCCTACTGTATGTGATTTCTCAAAGTCCCTAAATGCAATCTATATGCCAAAACATGTCATTCCATTCGACGAATGCTAATTGCAAGAGAGTTAGAAAGCTTTAATGCAAACGAAACAATCACAAACAGCAAAGAGTTTCCCTAATGCAGCTAATGCAAATCAATAAACTTTTCTTTTAAGATCACTAAATCACTAATCGAAATGAAAAGTCCTAACTTTCATTAACTGATTCAAAAGACATTTTTATTTTTGATAATGGAAAAATGCACTAAAGAACTTTTGAGAAATAAAACAAACAAATTCTATGCAACACACACACATTCAGTTCCTCAAATCACCAATCAAACATCTAAAGAAACAAAAATATCCCAAAGACAACAATGAGCCATGTGATCTAGGCTCAAAGTGAGACGAAGTAGAATTCAAGTGAAGACGAAGCAAATCACCCAAATAACACAACAAAATGATTCAAAACTACCAAACAAGTGTAAGGGAGCAAACAAGAGAGTCTAATGGACAACAGAAAGATCAAAGCACCTTAGGAAGCCTCGATTCATAAGGCCACTAGATGCCCTAGGGCTAGAAATGTGAAATCGGTAGAAAAAAGCAAACACCCAAAGGGTAGTGATCAAGGCCAGTCAAATCACACTCCAAGACACTCAAGTAGTCTAATGAAGGTACTTAGGACAAAACCACAGCTCAAAAAGTTGACAACCAAGTAAACCTCAAAAGTTTACAGACCTGGCGCGACTGTTAGGCTGCAACAAGCGCCTTTCAGGGATTGGCGCAGGTTGTAAGTGTGCAACATGCACCAACTAGCACGACTTTCATGCTGTAAACTAGTGCCAGCCAAGTTTGCTATGGAAAAATAAAAACAAAAGAGCCAAGGCCAAACCACCAATACCTAAGTACTCTCAAGAGGCAAAACAACACAGGTATCCAACCCAGAAAGTTAAACAAGCAGGATAAACCAAGGAAATAACCAAGGAACAAGGCAAGTTCCAAGTCGTTCAGTTTGCAAACCAAAATGGAAATGGACTGAAGTAGCGTTGATCTACTTCACTAATGCAAAGAAATAGCGTTTCGAAGGCTATCTGGCCAGACTTTAGGCTCCATCTAAAGTTTACAAATCAAACAACAAGACAAGATAAACAAACAAGGCAAAAGCCAAGTCCCCAACGAAGTCACCAAATTGTTGTATAGGTAAATCCCCTCTGCGGACAGAGGCGATCCCACTAGCCTAAATGGGGTCTAGCAACAATCAAACAATGCTAACACGTTGGTTCCTAATTGCAAAGTAAAGGCCGACGATGAGAGCCTACCTTGAATCAAATGCTTATATCCGTAGAAGAGTCGTCGCTTTCGTTCTTTCACTCCAGCTGGTCACAACCCTCACGATCCTCGTGAATAGACACCTGCACATGCAAAGAACGAGACAAATACAAGCATAAAATCCAAGAAATGCAACTATGTATCAGTTAGAATAGATACAATTCAAACATCATAATAACGACACATGAGTGGAACCATAATGATAGTCGTCTATTATTATTGATAAACAAAAGAGAATACAACCAAGTTCTGACGTCAAATCCTCCTTTGGGTGGGTGATCAGCAACACATGCCTTGCAAAGCTTGTAGGGGATGGGGAACAAGCCTCTCTCTCCTTGATCACTTGGACATGGATCTCCTCCTTAAAGATATAACCTTATGGAGATGAACAAGGCCTCTTGTAGCATGAGCTTAGCAATTCTCAGACTTTGGGACTTAGATTTGGGAGCTTGAAAAGTAGAATTACTAACTAGCTTTTCAAAGGGAAAAGAATAAGCTTATATAGAAGTAGGAGGAGTAGATAAGACCATCCACTTGATTCATGGGATTGTCCTTATCATTAGGAACCTTCCATGAGAGGTGGAGAACTACTTCCCTCCTTGGGAGATTCGAAGCCCAACTGAACTAACTCAAACTGGAATCAGTTCATGGATAGGTTAGAAGGAACCTTCGGAAGTTTGTTTGTTAAAAACTTTACCCAACTGGGTTGGCGCTAGTGCGACTCTGAGACAGAGCGCCAGCTGGCGCACCCTCTTTGGAGGATTTCCCCTATTAGCGTGAGTGATACACTGTGGAACAGCGCCAATGGAGAAAGGGCTATATTTTTGGGTATTTTGCAGAAGGTGTCTTCAAGGCATATGGAGTACATACTTTAAGGGATACAATGTAGGTGTTTTCAAGTTATGTTACTTCTCACAGGTCCCGGAATAGGTCCTCTAATGTACGGGAGAAGGGGTAATAGGGACGGTGACAAAATATTGTGCAACAGATGCCCCCTAAAGCATGAAGCCCGAGGGAGAGAGGGGTGAAGTGCTTTACAAGAATATGGTCAACTGAAAACATGGTCGCCAGAGAACCTGCACGAAGTACAACTGATAGCTCAAATACATGATGTACATGGTATGGGCACAACCATCCATAGCAGAGTACATAAAAATCTGGATCCCAGGTATGGACACAGCCATCCGATGAGGATCAATGAATAGATCAGGCATGGTCGCAGCCATCCAGTGAATGAGTCATGTAGTGATTATAATAATCCACAAAATGCAGCCTGGATCTCAACATACAAGATCTAGGGTGTTGCACTCCAACTCGACCCGAACAAAGTACAAGCTCAAGCATGCGAATATAGGAGTCGAAGTCGAGCATGCGAATATAGGAGTGTGTTGGAGTCTTGTTTGACTGGTTTTGAGTCTCTCTTTTGAGAAATTCTTAATTTGATTTCCTTTGGTCATTACTTGGAGGTTTGTCTCAGTCTCTTCACAATTTTGCATCTTTTTGCTAAATTGTGTATGAGCGTTAATCGCCTTTGAGTGTTTTTATTTTTTTATCTTTGGAACTCTCACCCAATTTTCTTGATTTGCACTTGATTGGTTCTTAGATTACATTAGAATCATCTTGTGTTGGAGAATTCTCTTGCATAGATCACACTTGCATAATTAGAATTCTCATTTGTGCATAGATTACATTTGCATACTTGTCAAGTGAATTGTGCATAGATTACAATTGCATAGGTTACCTTTACCCTTTGGGTGTTTGCCATTTTCTATCGATTTCACGTTTCTAGCCCTAGGGCATCTAGTGGCTTTGTGTGTCGAGCCTTCCTTAGGAATTTTGGTCTTCTATTGGTCCAGTCAACTTTTTGATTGCTCCTTTGCACTCTTTTAGTGGTTGTTAATCGTTTCATTGCGTTATTTGAGTGACTTGCCTCTTTTTCACTTGAATTCCGCTTTGTTTCGCTTTGGGCCTAGATTACACGGCTCATTGGTGTCTTTGGGACTTTTCTCGTTCTTTGGAGGTTTGCTTTGTGATTTAGGGAACTGAATGTGCTTGTATTGAGTAGAATTTCTTTGGTATCATTTCTCAAAGTTGTTTAGTGCATTTTGCCATCAACAAAAGGAAAAAATCTCTTTTGCTTTGTATTAGTTAATGAGAATTAGAAGCTTTTCGTTTTCATTAGTGATTAGTGATCTTAAAGAAAAGTTTGTTAATTTCCATTAGCTGCATTAGGGAAGTTCTTTGTTGTTTTGTGATCATTTCGTTTGCATGAAAGATCTCAAACCCTCTCGTAACTAGCATTCATCAAATGAAATGACATATTTTGGCATATAGATTGCATTTAGGGAATTTTGAGAGATTACATACGGTAGGACCTGAAAACCGGAACCTAACACAAGGTCAACTTTAAAATAAACTAAATGAATCTAACAACTCATTGGAACATAACACTCACATTCTAGAGGTCTAGGCTAGAGACGTGGTCCGGCATCGTTAAACCTAGTCACTTTTGTTTCCACTCAAGGTTGGGTGATTCCTCCTTTTGTGACTCAACTGTGGTCTAGTACGGACTTGTGCTCCCACGTATTGTCGAGTATATGGGGAGACTCTACTAGGTTATCATCCTTAATCCACAGGAAGCCGTGTCTGCCGCCTTACAGCCCGTAACGCACTGAACACAGCATTCGAGAAGATTGACTACCATACGGAAAGTCCTTGGTTTTCATATGATTGCTAAGGTGTATATGCAGTTTTACGGATTGTCTTGTAAACGCCTTGCCTAGTTCTCCAGAGTAGTCACTTTTGATCCTTTTCGGACTCCCTAAAAGAAAAGGCTCATCTAAGCACTTGTCACTTCAGGCTCACTAAACATTCGAAGGCGACTAGAGTCATCTTTTTGTCCTTTTCTCTACTCTTTAAAGATGAAAAGGTCAATTTATGTCCTTGTGTCTAAAAAATAAATTACCCACAATCACACGCCCTGTTAGATTATGTTTGTTGGCCGTTTGATTGTGTGTCTTGGCTCTTTTTCAGCCTTGTGTGTAATTTTCAGCTTCGATGGCAACTTTTCCAGAGTTCACCAACCCATGAATCCCCTCTGACGGGAATCCTGGTCATTTTCCTCCTTTTGGAAACGTTGGTGCTCCTTACATGGCAATGTTTTCCCTTCCTCGGTTAACTGTTGGGTTGCCTATTCGGTTGTTTTCAACCTCTGTGATCCCTAGTGTCTCAACTACTGGTCAATCAGTTCCTCCACCCGAACAACATCATGTTGATTCCAAGGTGGACCTCTCCCCTTCTTCGCCTATTTCTACGTCTTGACCTTCTACTTCCCCTGGTGAAAGTCTGGATTCCAATAACCGGATGGCTAAGAAGAAGAAGAAGAAGATGAAGAAGAAGAAGTCACCTAAGCGAGAGGCTAAAAGTGCAGCTACTACTCTGAGTCCATCTCAGGTCAGGCCACCTTCTGCTACTCCGCGGAAGGTCAAGTTTCCTTGTAAATTGTGCAAGGCTGACCATCTTCTTCTGATTGTCCTGGCATTCCTAGGATCTTAGAAGTATGGTCTCACGATCCG
>APFE030050069.1:0-27320 GCA_000404065.3 Pinus taeda | reverse complement strand
CTGGAATCAGTTCATGGATAGGTTAGAAGGAACCTTCGGAAGTTTGTTTGTTAAAAACTTTACCCAACTGGGTTGGCGCTAGTGTGACTCTGACATAGAGCACCAGCTGGCGCACCCTCTTTGGAGGATTTCCCCTATTGGCGCGAGTGATACACTGTGGAACAACGCCAATGGAGAAAGGGCTATATTTTTGGGTATTTTGCAGAAGGTGTCTTCAGGGCATATGAAGTACATACTCTAAGGGATACAATGCAGGTGTTTTCAAGTTATGTCACTTCTCACAGGTCCTGAAATAGGTCCTCCAATGTACGGGAGAAGGGGTAACAGGGACGGTGACAAAATACCATGTAATAGAATGTATCACCTCCTTTTGCAACCATTCATATGATTTCATCAAACACTATTGTTCTTGATGATCCTTGGATCATTCCTTCTGATTTCGAGGTGGACTCATTTGGTGATGCCATGCCCTTGAGTCCATTTGAAGTTGCATATCAGGCAGTACAATCGTTTTCTAACTCTATTTCAACCAAAATTGATCCAATGAATGTGGTCCATTGGGAGTCACTTTCAATCTCAACCTCAGATTCAATAACCTTTTCTGAACTTGTTCATATTGATGAACAGCTTCGTGAGATTTTATTTGTTGATGATTTACCATGGGAAGATCTTCATCATCGATCTTCGTTTTTACCCGAGCTTGATCATTTTGAAAATGATTTCTCCTCTATTTTTTCCACTGATTATGTCAAGGAACCATAGAATCCATTGAAACATCCTGAATCTGAGTTAAATTTGGGAAACATTTCTCGAACCGTTCCTATTGAAATTTCGCTGAAACCTGGAATTATTGAAAACATTCATATAGGTGCTTCTTGTACGGATGAGGAAATCCAAACTTATAAAGCCCTATTTCAAGAATTCCACGACGTGTTTGCCTAGTCATACGAAGAAATGCCAGGAATCGATCCATCAATTGTTGTCCATGAAATCAAAACTTACCCAGATGCTAAACCCGTCCAGCAACGTTTGCGTCAGATACACCCAAGAAAAGTTGTTGCTATTAAAGCTGAAGTTGAGAAATTGCTTCGAGCAGGTTTCATATATCTGATTCCTTTAACGGATTGGGTATGAATATTATTCCTGTTAACAAAAAAAAAGGAACGATAAGAATATGTATTGATTATAGGGATATTAATTAAGCATGTCCAAAGGACAATTATCCAACTCCCTATATCGATCAAATAATTAATGATTGTGCTGGCAGTGAAATGTTCTCTTTTATGGATGGATTTTCCGATTACAATCAAATTAACATACTCCCTGTTGATCAACCAAAAACGGCTTTCATTTGTCCATAGGTGAGCTTTGCTTATTGAAAATTACCTTTTGGGTGGAAGAACGTCAGAGAAACTTTTCAAAGAGCTATGTCTTATGCATTTCACGACATCAAGCACATTGTGTAGCCTTATATTGATGATTTACCTACTCATTCATTAAGTAGAGCCGATCATCTCACTCATTTACGAGCCATTTTTATGAGATGTAGGCATTATTGAATTAGGTTGAATCCACACAAATGTGTTTTCTGTATAGAAATGGGTCACTTATTGGGATTTGTTGTTCCAAAAGCCAACATTCATGTCGATCCCTCGAAGGTTGAAGCCATTTTTAAATTACCTCCGCCTTCGACTCCTCGCCAACTCCAAAGTTTGCAAGGGAAAGCAAACATTTTACGTCGATTCATTCCTAACTACACCGAGATAACGAAAGGTTTTACCAGGTTGTTGAAACAGAACACTCCATTCTTTTGGGATGAGATAGCTCATAAATCTTTTGATGAACTTAAACACACGTTGACCGATGAACCATTATTGCATCCTCCCAACTACAACCAGGATTACTTTTTGTACCTCGCCGCCTCTCATTCCACCATTGGAATGGTTTTAGTTCAGGAAGATGAATTCAATGTTGACCATGTGATTTACTATCTTAGTTGAACTTTGATTCCAACTGAGCTTAAGTATTCGCATGTGGAGAAATTGGCCCTGGCAGCTGTTCACGTTGACTAGCATTTTTGTCACTACATTCTACTACGCAAAACCACAATACTTTCTGACTGTAACCCTATGACATATATTTTAACTAAACAATTGCTAGGGGACAAGTATTCCAAATGGATAGTTATACTACAGGAATTTGACCTCGAGTTTGAAAAATCCAAGTCAAAGAAGTCTTTGGTTTTCGCATAATTAATGTGTGATTTTGCCACGTACTGATACCGAAACTGTAGCAGAAGAATCACTTGCGGATGAATCTTTGTTTCTTATTAGTACTCTTGATCCATGGTATGGGGATATAATCATCTATCTCCAAACCCAATATTTTCAGCCTGAAATTTCACATTCTCAATGAAGGAAAATACGTTTCCAATCCCAACGGTACAGAATTATTGGAGATACACTCTATCATCATGGGGTGGATTCTGTTTTCTGTCATTGTTTAACTCATGAGGAAGCTGAAAAGGTTTTGAATGACTATCACTCTGGAGTGTTTGATGGTAATATGTCTAGGTATGCCACAGCCCAAAAGATTTTGTGCGCTGGTTATTTCTGGCCATCGTTATTTAAAGATTGTATCAATGTTGTCTAGAAATGCCATAATTGCCAAATTTTTGATCGAAAGATGCGTGCTCCAGCTACTCCTCTCCACCCTATAATTGTCGTTGGTCCTTTCACAAAATGGGTTATCGATTTTATTACATGTAACCCTCACTTGGCCGGGGGGCATGCGTATATTATCCTTGCGGTAGATTATTTTACCAAGTGGGCCGAGGCGATGCCTACATTTTCGGCAGACGGCAAAACTACTGCTATTTTCATTTTCAATCATATAATTGCTAGATTCGGTGTTCCTCAAGCAATTATCACTAATCATGGGAGCCATTTCCGAAACATAATGATGACAGAGCTAGCAGATCAACTTGGCCTACGTCACGATAGCTCTACTCCATATTACCCACAGGCTAATGGTCTGGTTGAGGCAATCAACAAAGTTTTAGTCACCATGATCCGACGAATCATTGGTATTCATCAGTCTAATTGGCATAACATGTTATTTTCAGCACTTTGGGCATACCGAACCTCTGTCAAAACATTAACAGGTTTCACTCCTTTTCATCTTGTTTACAGGTTGGAAGCCATGTTACTCATTGAATGTGAAATTTCGTCATTGCAAATACCCATAGAATTACTTCTAGCCACTTCCGAAGAGGAAAAATGTCTGTTGTACTTAGCTCAATTAGATGAGAATCGACGTGATGTTGCATTAGCAATCGATACTCACGCAAAAAGAATTAAAGCTCAGTATGATCGAAATGTTACACCTCGTAATTTTTCGGAAGTGGACCCAGTCTTATTATACGATCAAGCTAACGATAAGCTAGGGGGTGGAAAATTCGTACCCATGTGGCATGGTCCTTTTGTTTTTAAGCGAAATATGGCCAAAGGGGCTTATGAATTAGTAGATTTTGACGGTGTCTCTTTAGGTAAACCCATAAATGGGCTTTATCTGAAAAGATATTATGCTTAAAGTTTGGTGTGGAGATTCTTGTTAGAATAGATTTCTTTCTAGTTGGTGTGCTTTAGATAAGAAAGTGTGCCTAGTTTAGAGAGTGTTTTTTCATTATTCCTGCTTATCTTGGTTTTACTCTTGATATTTTAGTTGTCAGCGTCTTCTCAATCATACATTGGTTTTGCTGATGGTGCTTATCGTAGTACATAGAATATTTCTTCCGCAGCTTGGGTTATATCTAATGAGTTAGTATCTATGCATGGGGTAAGCCTTGGTCAAACAATGAATAACGCTACAGAGTGTAGTGCAGTGATTGAATTATTAGCTGAATCC
Source organism: Pinus taeda (assembly GCA_000404065.3). Classification (NCBI taxonomy): domain Eukaryota; kingdom Viridiplantae; phylum Streptophyta; class Pinopsida; order Pinales; family Pinaceae; genus Pinus; species Pinus taeda. Next base: position 23,414 of record APFE030050069.1, on the reverse strand, counting down.
ATCTCATTTGGGATTCGGAGTTTGATTGTAAGGCTAGATTTAGAACTCGTTGTATTACATCTTAACAGGGTTTATACCATTAGAAATCCAGTTTTATTAAGATTATTTTTGGGAGTTCGTCTGTTGGAATGTGAATTTGACTACATTGAATATCAACATATTCCAAAATATTTAAACACATTAGCGGATGCATTTTCTTCTCAAATGTTAAATAGACATTTGCAATAACCAAGACAGTAAATTTAAAAACATTCCATAAACAAGTTATATAAGATAACCAATAATAGTGATATATCATAACATAGAAGTGTGTCAAAATATACATCGCCTTCGATCATAGGTTGAAAAACACCTTATGATCGGAAAAAATGATAGCACAAAAACATATAAATGTCATATGAAGTCTACAAAGGTGATCATCCTATCCCTAATGATGATCATGATAAGAAACCACTACTCAGGCTACCCTACAAAGCACCCTCCTAAAAGGTCCTGGGACCCCAATCACATAGCGCTGAAGCCTAAGAGGAATATCATCTATGCTAGTCTCTGGAATATTTACTGTTAAGCACTCTAGATGACTCTCTAATTCAGCCAAGGTCTCTGCTGATTAGTCCTATGGGGTCGGTGCCGTAGTAGCTGGGTGTCTTCTCCCATAGGGCGGGAGAGTGGCTGGTTGCCGTGGACCCACATCTGCATTTAAAACTTTTTACTATCATTTTTTGGACGATTTAAAAACAAAAAAATATATAATTTAGAAAAATGTTGAAAACAATTTTACCTGTATCATCCCATTACTCTCCTGGTGGAAGAGCCATGTATGGATCACCACGATAATCCATCCTAACATATGGAAAATCCTGTATCATGAAAAGTTGTTTCCCAACCAGCGAAAATACTCAGGTGGGAATTGAACAACCTCGGTGCCCTCCTCAGGGTGACGGGCCATGACTGCAACCCAGCGTATAATCCTAGGATCTCAGGGAAGTCCAGCCTCAATGGTAAGTTGTTGTGGAACCAACATAGGTACCCTCTCTGGGGAAAATCTCACAACTAAGTAACCATATCCAAAGTTCTTTAGTTGTCCATTCTTTGCCCGAGTCAGTTGGCCTTTCACATTGGCCAACACAGCATTGCACCAGTTGAAGATGGTGCCTCGGAAGCAGTCTACTGCCATGCTCATTTGGGAACTGGTAGCTAGATGCAATGTTGTGCTTCCACACAGTCTAGTGACATTAAATGCGATCACTTTAAGTTTACAATGGGTGATGGTCTTAACATCTATCCGTTTGTCCGTAGTTTGGACATTGCAAAAATCTAGTCGGAGACTAGCGACAAACTGGCCACCTACCCTAGACCCGAATAGAGATGATCCTTCACCTCTCTTTAGCAAACCAGTCAGAAAATAAATGTCCTCTAGCTCGATTTCGAGCCGGTGGCCACCAATAATGAAACACTAGTCCTGCATGCTCCACCTGTCTACCAGCCATTGTAGAAAGTCTACATGTGCCCTCATGCCAGGTATGGCCCATTTCATTAGTTCGCATGCTCTTAAAGCCTGTATTGAAGGTGGATGTAGTAATGTGGCTTGATCGACATCTTAATGTTCTCTTTCTCGCCAAACAAGCATCTTATGTATCTGCATTTCAAAATAGGTGGTTTAGAATATTGTAGTTTCAAAACATTTGGGCGCAAATGAGAAAATATTGGGTTTCAAAATGTGTTTCATGGGGTCCGCACCCAATGGGTTAGGGATAGTGCATAGGTTCACACTCATCCTTAAGGGCAGGTGCGGGACCCTGACTCTTTCATTTGTACGAAAAAGTTGGGGTTCGCAGGGTACACATGGTACGCCTGCGCAACCACCGTGAGCGATTTTTAACCAAAATTTTCTTTAAAAAATGAATTTTAAAGCCCTAAAAATGAAAATGAAACGGATGAAATGCAAGTCAGAGACGATGAGGGTTACCTGAAGAGGACGGTTCTCGATTCCAACATTCATATTTTCCACAATCTTCACAAGAAGTTTTCTTACCAAAAGCTCTTTCTTTTACTCCAAAGTCGAACGGTGAAAACGAATTTGCAAAAGCCCTTTTTATGAGATTTTTTGAATAAATGAATATTTAATTTGTTTATTTTTCACTTTAAAAAGGTCACTTTTGATGCATTTATTAATTTTAAACAGATCTGAGTAATGTTTGCAGTTTTTGTGCAGAATATTGGGTTTTCAGGGAGAATTGATCATTTTCAACAAAAAACATAGGAGTCCTATTTAAGCTCTTTTCTGACTCGTAAAATATGAAAAGATTGCAAGTTTTTCTTTTTAGACTCGTTAAAACAGAATTAAAAGGACGGTCCACTTACAGCTCTTTTCTGACCGTATAAACATGAAAAGATTGTCAGACTTTTGTCGTTTCAAGTTCGATATTGGTAATAAAATGACGTTTTTCGATCGCTTTTTTACTTTTCCAGATTGAAGACACTAATTATGAAAAGTAATCCTTGATCGTAATGGTCAAGTAGTTCTCTCAAGTATTATTTTATACTTTTTCGGGCTTGGGAGACACAAATTTATGAAAAAGGACAACCATGGAGTTTTCTTAAGTTTTTCTTCCGACTCCCTAAAATTGAAAAACACCGAGTTACTCCTATGCTGGACTCGTTAAAATTTAACAGTAAAGGACCTGTTAAATTTCAAACAGGAACGGACCACTCCTTCTTAGGGTTTGAATCTTAAAGTAAGTTGGACTTATCTGAAGGACGAGCTTATAACCAAGCAAATGTTATCCTCTTCAAGCTTGTCAAAAAATAAAGAAGTACTTGCCAGAAATGGTGGGGGAAAGAGAGGAAAATGAACCTTATTGTTATACTTTGTCTTTTGAAAAGAAGTTAACCACTCTTGAACATGACACTTTTTGATCACTTGGGTTGGGAAATACTTTGCTTAACAGTTAATCAAACCATATTGAAAGTCTTCAATCGGTTTTTGGGTATTAGCTTTAGGTAAATTATCACCAAACCATCTGCAGTGTCATTATGTGTTCAAGAGGTCAGTTCAAATAAACCATCATTTGTGAAATATCTGTCATCCATCTTGACAATCCCTGAGTTAGTCCTTGCCAAATACATTTCTTCAAAACTTGATCTATGATTTCGTGTTGTGGGCTTGCCTTGTATCAACTCCAACTCATTATCTAGAAAGCTGATCTAGAAATCGTCAGTACCTTGGAATCTGCATGCCTCAATGGCCGGTTTCTCGCCTTTGATGACAGGTTGCATCATTGACCTTCGATCAAAGGATTCTGTGATGTGTTCAACATTGACTCATTCATTCAAATTTCATGGATTGTACTGAGTACTTTGAGGGCCATTGACATTATTGGTGGTTCCTCTCACACTTGTTAATAGTTTACATCATTGACTAGTAATCAAGTGGTTTCTACCATGTTCGACTTCGACACATTCAATCACATGGATAGAATCGTACTAGTTCGAGAAGCAGAAATCAAGACCCTGGATCTAGTTTCCACCGTCTAGGCTATGAGGAATTTTGTTATTCATTATACAGTGGACTATTCATAAATAGATGGTTGTGCCCATACTGTGTCTACATATGTCTATACTTGTGATGTATTACAAAATCATTCCTGTATCAGAGTAGTTTAGATAGTTTCTAGTCAGTTTTGATCTGAGTATGGAAATGCCTACCTCAGGGATGATATGATCATATATATATATTTTGCATTGAATGTTTTTACAGGTTTCAACCGGAGTATCCACAGGAAGATCCTTGAAATGATAAAGTACTTCACTCTTCTTAGATGACAAAAACCATCCTCATCTATTACAGATTTCGCACTTTAGGGGCCAATCTGTTACACGAAAAATTGTCACCATGACTTTCTGTAACCAACATGAGTCTATCAACACTCATACATACCTCCTTTGCAAGTCTTAAACCTCATCTCTAGATATCAAGCTTTGAAAATAATAGAAAGTCCTTAAAAATCTCTAAAACTCTGGTTTCGCACTTTATCTTAGCATTACCTGTGGTACCGCACCCATTGGTCATGTCCCCTATGCACTTGACCACTCTCTATCTGTATTTATGGAAGCAAACCCCTGTAAAAGTTAAAAGGCACAAGTTTATTCTTAAAAGCTCACTTTGAGTCAATTCTGGAAGATTCCAGAGGGAATCTTGCACTGACAAGTTTGCTCCTTGAGAGTGCATGCATCCCATTCCTTAAGGAGCTAACCCCTTGATGTGAGGAGCTTATCCCCTTGAAGGAGGACTCTATCCCTTCAATGGTGGACCTGTAACCTCCTTCCCTTGCACTATAAAATGAAGCTTTGGGCTAGTTACTTGAGTGGTTGAAAGCTGAATATTTTTTAGGGTAAATGCTGTTGGAACTTAGTCTTCCTAATTGAGCTTTTGAGAGGGGAGGTTACATACCTTTTGATCTCATTGTGAGGAGAGTGAGGCTTGTCAAAGTAGAGGAGATTCCTGCTTGGACCCTGGGAAGATCTTGTACAACATCAAGGCACCAAGGTTGTAAAGTTCTTCTTTGTTAATGTTAATAAAATCAAGTTTATTTTTCTCAATGAGCTATGTTTAATGGTTTATTTCATAGACTCCATGATCACTATGATGAACATGATTTATTATATTAGCTATGTAGGCGTTCTTTGGTGTGTGCTTGCTTGTGTTTGCAGATTATTAAAAGGAAACTCTTTGAAGCTCTTGGAGCAAGGCTGCCACAAACTAGCATTGGAATTGAGGTAGGGTCTATAAAACACCTTTTAGTTTTTATTAATGAATCAAACTATGTTTAGAGAAAAGTAGATTTGCTTGTCCTGCTTGTTGCTAGATATCAATTGATACTAGGGAGATCAGTCTTGTATGCAAGAACAATTTATTTGCTTAACACTTGGTTCATTTCTCCTTTGGAACATGTACATATGCAACACATCCAAATATCCTCAGATGTGAAAGAGAGGGTTTCTTACTAGTCCATACCTCTTGTGGAGTATTATCCTCCAACGCTAATGAAGGTGATCTATAAACCAGGTAACATGCTATCTCCACCACCTTTGCCCAAAATTCTTGTCCTAACCCGACACCACTGAGCATGCTTCTTACCCTTTCCATCAACGTCTTGTTCATTCTTTCTGCAACTCCATTTTGCTGAGGTGTGTATGGAGTAGTATTCTACCATGCTATACCACACTTCTTACAGAATTATTCAAATTCCTTACTACAAAACTCTCCACTATTATCTATGCTTAGCACCTTTATCTTCTTCTCTGTCTGGTTTTCCACCAGAGCCTTAAATTATTTAAACTTGTCAAAGACTTCAAATTTCTTTTTAAGGAAACATATCCATGTATTCCTTGAGAATTCATCGATAAATGATGCATAGTACACAAACTTACCCAGTGATGGAACCTTCATAGGTTCAAACACATCACTGTGCACAAGCTCTAATATCTATTTCGCCCTCTTACCACCAGAGGGGAAACTCAACTAGTTCTGCTTCCCATATACACAATTTTCATAGAAATCAAAATCAAGAGAACTATTACTCATACCTTCTACCATACCTTTACCATGAAGTATTTGAAGGCCCTTCTCTCCAATATGTCCAAGATTTTGATGTCACAACATGGTCTTCTCTCCAGAGACCACTAGATTTTCTACTCCACTTTCAGGAACCACATAACTATTGCACCCATCAACAATAGTGCTACCTTGCAGCATGTATAGAATTCCAATCTGAACTCCCCGCATCAATACCAGTGCTCCTCGAACCATCTTGTAGGTATCCTTCTTGAAAATTGTTTTTACACTTGCGTCATCCAGCTTGCTTACAGAAATCAGATTCCTGGCAAATGCAGGAATATGTAGAACACCCAGAAGGGTTCTAACCCTTCCACCTTGCAACTTCAACTTTACTTTTCAATGACTAATGATTCTAGCCTTCTTATCATCCCCTAAGAATACATCACCACCATCGCATTTCTCATACTCGCAGAACAACTCTCTATTTGGAGTGAAGTGAAAGGATGCACCTAAGTCAATCAACGATGCCTCATGATCTACATGTGTACTTGAAGAAGCCAAGTACACATCCCCACCTTCATCTGAGGTGGTTTTCGCCTCTACAGAAGGAGCATCATCAGATCCCTTTCCTTTATTGGGAGCTTTAGATTTACATTCCCTTTTGCAGTGCCCTTCCTTTCTGCATTTCCAGCACACCACCTTTACAAGTTTTCCTGGAGATTTAGATCTCCCTCTAGATTTAGATCTCTCACTCGATGACTTATTTTTGTTTCTGTTCTGGGACCATCCTCATACAAGCAAGGCATCACCATTGTGGCTCTCCATATTTTTCCATCTCATTTCCTCCGTCAGCAAGGATGAGACTATTTCATCAAACCGTAAGGCAGTTGCATTGCTACCTATTGCAATAACCAGACTATCCCACGAATCTAGTAGAGAACACAATAAACTAATGCACTTATCTTCATCTGAAATTTTAATATGAATAGATGATAACTGACTTACCATAGTATTAAATGCATTCAGAAGCTCTGTCACCAAGTCTCCATCTTTCATCCTCAGGCTATACATCTTTTTCCATAGGAACATTCCATTCACCAGAGACTTAGATTGGTACAAAGTCCCTAACTTTTCCCACAAATAATTCACCGTAGCTTCCCTTGATACATTTAGCAATACTGAATCTGAGACACACAATTTTATTGTTCTCTTTGCCTTCCAATCCAACTTCTTCCATTCTTCATTAGACACACCAGTTGGTTTAGTACCCAGATCTACCATGATCCATTGATCTTTATCCACCAACAGATCCTCCATCTTGAGTTTCCACAACTCAAAACTCTAACCATTAAATTTCTTGATATCTATCTTTCCACTACTCACCATCTTCTTTCACCACCATAATTGATCCCATAGATCTCCCACTGAACGGGGTCTACCACAGGCCCGAGTGAAACCCCTCAGCAGCAAAGGCATCCCCTTGAAGCCAAAATAGTTGTAATATGAAATTTAGGTTTTAACCTTGTACTGAAATTTCCTGCATACGAATTCTAAAGCACAGAAAATAAACAATGTGAGAGCATAACACATAAAACACATATACACAGATATTTTCCCCTGGATCCCAAAACTAGGACTACCAGCTTGATTTTTCATTATTTTCCTTTCAATGTTACAATACATATTTATACATGCCAAAGCATCCAATGCCATGGACTGAAAACCATCGTGTCGAAAATCATGGACCGAAGATAATCGTGTCCAAAACCATGCGTGTAAAACAAGCACAAAACCATAGGTAGGTCCGCCCAACCTAATATAGAGTCCAAAACCCCATAGAGTGGGGTTACCTGCACCCCTCAGACCCCCTATGACTCCCCTCTCTACACAATCGACGCAACGAAGGGGGGGCTCCGCCCCCCTTCTAATCCCCCGGTTAACTATGTGGGCTAGTCGTGGAAAGAATATAACACAACCCAACAATACCTAGGTGAAATAGGCCAAAGGAAAGGGTAATCAAGTGGATCAAAGTTGAAGGAGCTGAAAGAAGCTTCTAACTAGGGGAATAAGAAGTGTAAAAGGGGAAAAGATAAAAATACAACAACCATATCAGACCAGTGAAATTATCACAACAATCACTACAATGATTGTAACATTGAACATCATACAAAGGAGAAGTGTTGGAAGTTTCATCTAGTGCTCAACTTGAAGAACATAAAGAAAGATACCAAGAAGAAAAATATCATGGCCATAAATATGAGTAATCAAGTGGAAAGTAGCTCATACATGGATGAGAATATTATCTTCACATCAGTGCAAAAAGGAGGTGAATTTGAGTAGAATTTAGCAATAGAAAGAGAATGAAAGGTGTAGAGTCTTCCATATAAATATATAGGTCAAGAATACCAAAATTGTAACTTTGTTCAAATCAATATTATAATTGAATCTCATTTCAATAGAGCTAGTCAACAAATTAGGACCAAAAGCTCATGATTATCAAAGTCGATTTTAATTGGGATGGGTAAATAAGCATGCAAAAATAAAGATAACTAAAAGTGAAAAATCAGATTTGTTATCAGTGCTCATGATTTTATTAAAGAAGTATAACTAGATATAGTTCCCCTTTATATATTCGGAGTGGTGTTTGGATGTCCCTATATGCACATGTGGATGCAATATTCATGTGGTAATTCAACTAGTACCACCTCATTAAGGATGGAAAGTCATTCACCATCAATGTGCATAAGGTCGAGTTCAAAATTTCACTAGTGAGTGCTAAACAAGCTAGGAAAATGATCAATTCTAAGAAGAAGCATGTGTTACTAATTTTAAGAGATAAATAAAATGAAGAGTTAGTAAGATCAAAGTCGTCCATAGAGGTGTGAACTAAGGAGAACAAAATAACATCTGGAAGAGTTTCTATAGGAATGTAGGGGAGATTTCCAAGAGCCTGAAGGGCGAGCATCCAAGAGGGGAATGGGGAATGAGATACATCTATTTTCAGACTCCTTGTTTCTGAACATTGGGTTGTATAGGAAGACTATTATAAAATAAATTGAGGAGAAGAAGCAGTTATAACATATATTGGAAAAGGATTTCATTTGAGCAAGTACCTCGTTGTTTGGGTCCCCCATCATCATTTTTCCAAATATGGATGCGACTTGGAAGATGTGTATTTACTAGAGAGTGTTAAATAAAATTACACTCAATAATAGCTACCCCATACCCATGAGAAATGATATTTTACTTGTGACACCCCCTCCTCCCAGGTCGACACAAGAAACTAACCATACGAGCTAAACATGAGATGTGAGAGGTCACTATAAGTGATTCAACCACATTGGTTTCCTTAAGGAAGGGGAATCGATGGAACATATCAAACAACCTATCCACATCAGCAACAACACCTTCAAGAGACATGTCAGCCACTCAGGCATCCTCTCCCTCAGTTCCACTTATTGTTTAAGCCTTTAACCACTGTTTTCTCACATTCTATAGGCACAACAGTGTCTAGAAGCCAAATTCATTCTCACAGGCCTATGTGTGAGCGTCCCTGGACTCTTTTCAATAGAACTGTGCTAGTGTCCATGAGATTTGAGCCACTTTTCTAGCCCATAATCTGCGCCTTTGCCCAAAACTTGTTACAACCTCAAAAAATTATCAAAGTCATGATGAAAATATTAATAAATAAAAAATAAACCTCAAGAATAGGCCTGAGCATCCCCAACTGAGACTGACATTCTGTCAAAAATTTGGCATCAATGAAACCTATAGGTCTAGGATACAAGATAGAGCATAAATGACTGAATCACATATTAATCAAAACCAAAAGGATCACCACCTTCTCCATTGAACTATTATAACATCAATTAGGTCTTGCATCCAACCATTTAAAAATTAAAAGTAAATACATGAAATAACCATCACATGAACTAGTCATATAACCATGCTTAATAAAACCATGTAAAAATCAGACATATGATAGCCATTAAATCCACATATAAACAAGTGCAAAAGTAAGATAAATTAGCTTTCGTTAATCATAGGAAAATCCGACTAGGTTCAGGACTTGCACATACCACCTGACCATAGACATGGCTGAACTAAATCTCTCTTTCAGCTAGGCACCCTCATGCCATATTCTAGTCATGAATGTGGGATCTCATAGAACAACCAATCTAAGAACAACCAAGGGAATCCAAAGTTTAAAACACCTCCATCCACACCAAATTGTTATCACACCAAAACCGATTCTCCGATCACAACCGAACCGAACTTAGAATGACATCTGGAATCCATCACTATCCTTGAGGAATTTTCTGTCTCCTTGTCTCTCAATCTTTACCGCAATCCAATCTCGAATCACTAGGCCATAAACCAATACTAATCTCTCAGGATTTACTATAATCCAAACCCATATCACTAGGCTCAAAACCAAGACTCCTCCCTCTACCTCTAGTAATGTAACATGAGACCACCTCTACCCTTGATCCTGAAAGACATCTAGATAACAAAAACTCGAAACTGAGATAAGCATCCCAACATACCATGGCATCCAGAAAAAGGAATGGCTAGACAAAAAACAACTATCATAACCAAAAAAAACCGTGTCATCAACAACAAAAGAACCATAAACCAACATGAAAATCCTTGCATGTCCAACCCAACTAGGAAATAACACATGAAAAAGGTTACCTGCAAGTATTCCTGTTGAAGCTACTTGATCCTGTTTTTCCCTCCTTGATCCTTCCTTTCCTTCTTTCCCTTTTCTTTCTTTTCCTTCCTTGATCCAAAGCTAGAGTGATCCAAGAAAACTCTAAGTGACCAAGACTAAGAGAGAGAGAGAATAATGAGAGAGCTCCAAAACTTGAACTGAAAAGAAAAAAAAAAAAAAAAAAAAAAAAAAAAAAACTTACCAACCAATCTTCACAAGCCATTTTATAATGAGGCCTCTATTTTCTTCAATTTCCATTATTCGCCTTCCTTTTCTTCCTCACATGCAATCTACGACCTTTCACCTTACTTTTCTCCTAATTTCCTTTATTTTCATAATTAAATGTGCCGAAAATTCCTTTTTTCCTTTCTACACCTTTTCCTTTTCCAAGTTCCTTTAGCCAAAACAAAAATCCAATGATTCCCACTAGGATACCTTTCCCCAACATTTAACTTGGAATAAGTGGCCCTTAACTGTGGTCTTATTTTTCCTTTATTAAATTTTATTACATGAACTTTTCACGAGGGTTGTTACGGAACCCTCCCCCTTGGGGAACATCGTCCTCGATGTTAAACCACACCATGACCTCAACAAAACTATTGAAAAGCAAACATACTGGCCATGGAGCTTTATAACTTAGCTCGTTGTAGTATTTATAATGAAACACCTGCTCAAAATCAAAACATCATGACAACATGAAAAGATAACAACCATACCACTTACTGGAGCTTTATAACTTAGCTCATGGCAGTATTTACATTCATATATATACATATACCAAAGCATTAGCAAAACATATGCCAAACATATACCAACATCAAACCAAAACCGCTTTGCCTCAATCGGCAAACAATGAAGGATACAGGGCCCACATTTGATCTACCATCTCGCGTGTAGCTTATTCAGACCCAAAGTGATTCCACTGAACCTTAACTTTCTCTATGTCTTTTTTCCTAGGAATGAGATGTTTCCGCTTAAATATGCACTAAGGCTCCAACTAGAACTCTCCTTCTTACTCCACCTGCAATACAGACCAATCAATAACATGATCAACATCCTTTATATACTTCTTAAGAAATGAAATATGGAAAATATCATGGAACTTCACTATTGGAGGTATTGCAAGTCGATAATCCATGGGTCCAATCCTCTCAAGGATCTCAAAAGGACCGCAATACTGTGTTGCCAACTTGGCACATGATCCAATCCTCAAAGAGCTTTTCTTGGGCTTGATGTGTAAACACACATGCTCCCCAACCTGAAACTCCTTGAGTACTCTGTGTTGATCCACATAACTCTTCCAACTATCCTTTTTTGTCTTTAGGTTCTTATTTATAACTTCCATTTTTTGCTCCATGACCACCAACATATCCAGCCCAATACGTACCATGTTCACTATATCACTTTAGCTAATGGGAGCGTTACAACTTTGCGCATACAATGCCTTGAAAGGACTCATCCTCAATGAATCTGAATAACCATTGGTGTATGAGAACTCAACCAATGGAAGATACTCCTCCCATTTCCTCTGCAGGTGAATCATGTACATCCTCAACATATCCTCCAAGATCTTGTTGACCCTCTCTATTTGTGTATCTGTGAATGATAAGTTGTACCGAAGGAAAACTCTATATCCAAACCTGCAAATAGCTCCTTCCAAAACTTGGAAGTGAAATTTTCAGCCCTTTTCTAACACAATCTTCTTTCGAAAGCCATGCATTCTCACTATCTCTCTGATGAACACCTATGCTACCTCACTAGCTAAGTATGTAGTATTTACCTGAATGAAGTGAGCTACCTTTCTCAACCTTTCAACCATGGACACAATAGAATCATGTTGCCTCAATTTTTTCAGGAGTCCTGTGATGAAATCTAGGGAAGCGACCTCCCATTTATGTTCTAAAATCTCTATCGGTTGTTGTAACCCACTTGGATGCTTACATTTTGTGTTTACCTACTGACAATCTAAACATCTAGGCACAAACTCTGCCACTTCCTTCTTCAAATTCGGCAAATAGTAGAACTTCTTCACTGCAGGTAATGTCTTCTGATATCCTGGATGACCCAAGTATGGATTGACATGAAACTCTCTCAAGATAATCTTATTGAGTTCACTGCAATTCGACAAATAGATCTTATCTCTAAACCTCACCAAACCATCTTCCGTGAGATTATAGTCTACATCCCAATCACCTGTACTTGTACTTGTACCTTCACCTACACCTGTACCTATGATTTGTTGTAAGCTATGCACAATATCCATGTATTTATAATCCTTTTTTCTTGCCTGCAAGATCATTTGCAACCCGGTTTTCCTTCCCTTTGATGTACCTGTTCTTGAAGTTGAACTCACTAAGGGTATCCAACCATCTAACTTTCCTAGCAGTTAGATTTGGCTAGTCAAAAAAATACCTCAACCCACTATGATCGCTCATCAATGTAAAACTCCTGCCAAGACGATAGTACCTCCACATCTTCAATGCGTGTATAATTGTTGCTAGCTAAAGATAATGTGTCAGATAATTTTGCTCGTGCTCATTTATTTTTCATGACTCATAACACACAATTTTTCCTTCTTGCATGTGAACTCCTCCAAGCCCTCTCTTGCAATCATATGTACATAGTCCAAAATCCTTGTTCGAATCCATAATCTTTAGCACTAGTGCATGTGTCAATAGCTATTTAAGTTGCTTAAAACTAGCCTCACATTCTTTTGTACATTTGAACTTATTACCTTTCGATTGTAATGATGTGATAGGATATGAAATCTGTGAGAAGTTCTCGATGAACCTCTTGTAGTAACCTCCCAATCCCATAAATGATCTCACCTCATCCACATTCTTACGAGCTTCCCACTCCATAATGGCCCTTATCTTTTTTGGATCCACTGTTATGCCATCCTTGGAGACAACATGCCCCAAGTAATTTACCTCAGTCTAAAATAAGCTACACTTGCTAAGTTTAGCATACAATTGATGCTCTCTTGGAAATTTCAACACTATTATTAAATGCTTGGCATTCTCTTCCTCATTCTTAGAATATACCAATATGGCATCAATGAATACAATAACAAACTTGTCTAGATAAGGACGCAACACACTATTCATCAAACACATAAATGTAGCTCGAGAATTAGTCAAACCAAATGCAACAAAGAAAATCATAATACCAATACCTGGTCCTAAATATAGTCTTGAAGATATCCTATTCCTTGATGTGTACCTGATGGTATCCCTATCTAAAGTCAATCTTAGAGAACACTGCTACTCCCTTCAACTAATCAAACAAATCATCAATCCTAGACAATGGATACCTATTCTTGATCGTTACTTTGTATAGCTTCTTGTAGTCAATGAACAATCTAACAGTACCATGTTTCTTCTTCACAAAAAACATTGCTGCAACTCAAGGTGATACACTCAGCCTAATGTAGCCCTTGTCCAACATTTCCTTTAGCTGCAAATTTAACTCTACCAACTCGTGTGCTCATCCTATAAGGTGATTTTGATTTTGGAGGTTCCCCTCGCACCAAATCAATATAAAATTCTACCTCCCTATGAGGTGGAAACTCTATAATGTCCTCAGGAAATACATCCTAAAACTGCTACAAAACTAGGTACATGCTCAAGACATCAATGTTCTCAACCTCCTTACCCTTGTCACTAAAAATTTGTACTACAAACATCACACAACCTTCTTTGCAACTATGCTTAGCCTACATAGTGGTAACCATCCTCACTGATGTAGGCTTCTTCTTCCCTTGCAAATTCCTCTTTTCTCCATTATCATCCACACACTCAATGGCCTTGTCAAAAAAATACTCCTTGGTCCTGTGAAGATATAGTCAATCCAAACCCAAAATCATACTATATGATCCCAATGGAAATACATTCAAATTTGTTGTTATGGGCATACCATTTAGCTCAAATGCACAAGCTTTCACCTAATGGTGAACTAGCTTCTTTGTACCTATAAAATTTTTTACCAACAAATATTCTGGATGCACTTCTTTTCTCAAACCACACTTATCCACCAGTTCAATAAATATAGCTATAGTTAGATCCAGGATCAATCAAAATAGAAGTAACATCATCACAAAGTTTATCGTCCATCTCAATTATCGATGCCTGATGATCCACCTACCTATTGTCCACAACTACATACATCTGAGGAATGATATGACCATCATCACCAACTATATGCACCTCCTAATCACTGTATATATGAGGTCTACCACCACTCTGATATTTTGGACAATCCCTCTTACAATGATCCTTACCACATATCCAACACTGCAATGGTTCCATACCACCGCCTCTAGTCTGTTTCTCTCCATGTCCCTTCTCAGTTGTATTGAATCTCTTGTAAGAAAATACATTTTATTTCTCACTTGCATCTTAAGTTCTTCCTCTCTTTGGTGGCCATTTTCCTTTATCTTTCTCATTTATTTTCAAGTCATTCTTAGGCTTAACATTATGCTTTGACTACTCATAACAATGCTTTAACGTTTGAATGGCCTCCTCCAAATATCTAGGCTCATCAAACTCAATCCATTCTCTGTATGTTATTGGAATTCCACTTATGAATCTCCAAACCTTGGCCTTCTCCTCCCTGAGGTAAGGCACATATCTCAACATCTCCAAAAATATGCTAGTATACTCATCATATGTCATATAACCCATCTACAACTCATAAAACTCCTTAGCTCTGTCATCATAGTACCTCTCCCACAAGTACTTCTTCTTGAAGATATTTTCAAATGCATTCCAACTCAAATCTTCCTCATTGATACCTTAGACATTCTTCACATCTTCCCACCAAATGTTTGATTTACCTTTCAGACTGAAAGTGGTTATATTTTCTTTCATGTTTTCTAAATAATCATGCAATCACAAGAATTTCCTCATACAAAGAAACCATGCCTCTATATCCTCCAATTTATTCATCCCTCCATCAAAGGTAGGTGAATTTTCTTTCTTAAACTCATATGGAAAGTGTCCCCTATCACTTCTCCTATAAGGATAATAATGATGATGATTGTGATGGCTATCAAAGCCAGAACTAGAATAATACCTTTCTCTATCACCTTTCATATTCGAAGTGTCCAACAACCTACCATGTATTATCGTGTCAAATCTATCTGACTTGTGTCTACTAGGATACATACTTCCATATGCCCAATTAGTTATGTCCTCATGTCCATGGCTGATCCAAAGTGGCCCCTGTCACTACAATTCTGACAAACTCTAAAGAAGTATCACATTCACATCTGCTTGTTTCTCTTATGCCTGCATGATTTGTCCATTGTCTATTTTCCAACTCCTTATTTCTTCCTCCAAGCTTCTCAATGTGTTTGTGAAGTCATAAGAGTTCCCTGTGCCACATTGCACATATGATGCATAGGGAGACTCTATGTAGTCTACCATCTTGCTAGCCATCTGATCTCTTTCCTGCAAGGTATAGTATGTTAGCTAAAGTGAATCACAATAAACCAACATACCTTAGCATAATTTGGGGAGGATACTTTGTCTGCAAGATCATCAAGTTATGACGATACATGTATAACATAAACATAATATCATTAGACATATACCGAATAAGTGCATTAGCGCATAAACATCATTCTAGCTAGGGTCTAGTCATCAATGCAAGGCCATATCAACAATGCATGCTATGACCTCAAGCTTGAAAACAACCATTACTCGAATGTACACATTTCCATATGAAACTATCAATGTGCATAAGAAATTCCTAATCAAATACACATACGAATGAACACACATAGTCTAGCATAAGCGATCAATTCTTGTAACCAACCTACAAGACTAATACTTGTAATCAAACAACTAAGAATGCAACTTAACATAAAAGGATGTAATCAAGCTACATATAATCATATAACCAGTCTTATAATTATGACGACGCATTCCAAAAAATCAACATCAAGTTCCTCATGACAACCTTAATACAATCATGATCAACATGATGCAATGCAACAAGCACCTGGAATGCAAGTGTAAGAGACACACATGTAACTGACATACATGTATGACCAACACATTCACCCAAGGAGAGCGCAACCACACTCTGATACCAATATGTAATACTCCCTCCTCCCAGGTCCACCCAAGAAACTGACCAACTAGGGTAAACATGTGATAAGAGGGATCACTATAAGGGATTCAACCTCCTTGGTGACCTAGGAAGTGGAATCAACATAACATATCAAACAACCCATCCACATCAACGAAAATACCCTCAGAAGACATCTCACTCACTCAGACATCCTATCCTTGAGTCCGATTGATGTTTTAATCCTTTTAACCCCTAGTTTCTCTCATGCAATAGGCATGACATTGTCTAGAAGCGAAATTCGCTCTCATAGGCCTATGTGTCAGTGTCTCTAAAATATTTTCAACAAACTTGTGCCAACATCCCCGAGATTTGAGCAAATTTCTAGCTCAGAATCCCGGCCTATGCCCAGAACTTGTTACAACCCCAAGAATCCATCAAAGACATGATGAAAATACTAATAAGTAAAAAAATAACCTTAGGGCTAGGTTTGAGCATCCCCAATCGAGACTAAAATTCTTCCAAACACTTGGCATCTATGCAACCTACAGGTCTAGGATACAAGATAGAGCATAAATGACTGAAAGAACTTATTAAACGTAACTAGAAGGATCACAACCTTCTCCATTGAACATTATAACATCAATTAGGTCTTGCATCCATCCATTTAATAATTACAAGAAAATACATTAAATAACCATGACATGTACCAATCATGTAACCATGCTTATAACCATCATAAAACCATGTAAATATCATAGATATGACAACCATTAAATCCACATATAAACAATTGTAAAAGTAAAAGAACTTATCTTTCATTAATCATAGGAAAATCCTACCAGGTTTGGGACTTCCATGTACCACCCGACCATAAACATGGCTGAACCAAATCTCTCTTTCAAATAGGCACCCTCGTGCCATATTCCAATCATCAATGTGGGATCTCATAGAACAACCAATCCAAAAACAACCAAGGGAATCCAGAGGTTAAGCCACCTCCACCCTCACCAAACCGTGATCACACCAAAACCAGTGCTTTGATCACAATTGAACTGAACTTGGAATTCCATCCAGAATCCATCACTATCCTTGAGGATTTTTTTGTCTTTTTGCCTCTTAGGCTTTACCGCAATCCAATCCTCAATCACTAGACCCTAAACTGAGGCTAGTGTCTCAGGCTTTACCACAATCTAGACCTAGATCACTAAGGCCCCAAACTGAGAATCCTCCCTCGGGCTTTACCATGTATCCTGCAAAAATTGGTCAAGGGATTCCTAGACCTTTGGGAATGAAACTTGAGACCACCTCTGCCTCAGATTCTAAAATCCATCCTGCAAACCAAAGGTCAAAATTGAGATAAACATCCCAACATGCCATGGCATCCAAAAAAAGGAAAGGCTAGGTTTAAATCCACTATCATAACCTAGAAAAGTCATGCCATCAACAATAAGAGAACCATACACCAACATGAAAAGCCATGCATGTCCAAACCAGCTACAAAATCACACATACAAAACCTTACTTGGAAGTATTCCTATAGAATCTACTTGATCCTGATTTTCTCTCCTTGATCCATTCTTTCCTTCCTTTCCCTTTCCTTTCTTTTACTTCCTTCATTGAAAGCTAGAGTGCTCCAAGAAAAATTTAAGTGACCAAGAGTGTGAGAGAGAGAAAGAATAATGAGAGAGCTCCAAAACATGAACTGACAAAAATGTTACCAACTGATCGTCATAAGCCTTTTTATTAATGAGGCCTCTATTTTCTTCATTTTCAATTATTTTCCTTCATTTTATTCCTCGCATGCAATTTGTGACCTTTCCCCTTACTTTACTCCTAATTTCCTTTATTTTCATAATTAAATGTGCCAAAATTTCCTTTTTTTTCTTTTTTCCTTTTAATTCCTTTGCCTTTGCCTTTTCCAATTTCCTTTAGCAAAAACACACATCCATTCATTCCCACTACGATATATTTTCCCAACATTCACATTGGAATAAGGGTGCCTTAACTATGGTATTATTTTCCCTTTATTAAATTTTATTACATGAACTTTCCACTAGGGTTGTTACATTAGGTTAGTTGTAGTAAGACAAATGCTTCATCAAGATGGACTTAAACTCTGGATATCACCAAGTTTGAGTCAAAAAAGAATATACTTGGAATACTACCTTCAAAAATAGGTAAGGTTTGTACATTTGTCCTAAGAAATGCACCATGTACATTTATTCGTTGAATGAATGATATATTGCACCCTTTTATAGATAAATTTATTATTGTCTATTTGGATGATATACTAACATAAATTTCTACCTAGGACAAGCACATCTCACATTTGATGTAGGTGTTAGATACATTAAAGAAACATGAGTTGCTAGAAAATATCAATAAGTGTGAGTCTGCATAGTAGTTTTTGGTGTACTTGGGGGGTGTGATAGGTGGAGGAGAGTTGAAGATAGATCTTGCCAAGATGGAGGCCATTATGAAGTGGTCAGTTCCTACCAATGTTTTCAAGGATGTGATTTTTGCTGGCAAAACGTAGTACCTGAGGAAATTCCTAGGCTCATTTTCAATAGTAGAAAAACCACTCCATGCCATAAATGAGTGGTAAGAGTTTCCAATGGGGAAAGAGTAAAAAGAGGGCCTTTGATAAGTTAAAGAGGAATATTGGTCAATATATAGGCTTGGCATTATCAAACTTGCAACAACCCTTCGAAGTGGAGACGTGGGTATGCTCTGGGATAAGTCTTGATGCAGGAAAGAAGGCTTGTATGCTATGATTCTGAAGTATTTCATGTGACATTTCTTAACTACTTTAAATTTGACAAGAATCTCTCTGCCTTGTTACAAGCTATGAAGAAGTGGAAACACTATCTTATGGGGAAGGAGATAGTAATATTTATAGATCAACAAGCACTACAATATTTGTAGGCCCATAGTAAGCTACAACAAACCATGTATTATAAGTGGATATGTTTTTATAGAATTTACATTTAGTGATCAAGTATAAGAAGTAAAACATAAAAGAGTTTGCCAACATTATTTTAGGGCCATCCACATCAAAGATCATAAATTTGTAAGCTCTAATGCACATGGATCCATTCACCCATTACACATACAAAAAGGCATATTCAAATGATGAGGAATTTAAGGAGTTGTTTCAAAAGTGGCAAACAGAAAAACCATATGTAAGATGGTGACAACATAGTTGACTACCATCTCTAAGATGGGTTATACTACATGTTAGATAAGTTATGTTTTCCTAAATGTGAATAATTCCAACTAAATATAGAATATCACACCTCCAAGGTTGTATGGAACTTTGGTATAGGGAATACAATGGCCAGATTGTAGAGGTATGTGTACTGGCCTAGGACACAAGAAGTGGTAGCTAGGTTCCTAAGAGGATGCATACTTTGTTGTATCAATAATCCTGGTAATAGGAAATTGGTCTATATTATCCCTTAATTGTACCCACTTATCCCTAGGAAAACATTTTTTTTGGACTTTGTGGGAGATTTACCAACAATGGGGAAGTGACATGGCTACCTGTTTCTAGTTGCTAATGGGTTCAACTAGATGTGTATTCCAATAGCTTGTAGAAAGACCATAAGTGGGAAAGAAGTAGCAAAATGTTTCAATGGATAGGTCTAGGTGAACTTTGGGATACTAAGAAACATGACTTTTGATATGGAGAAAATATTTCTTAATGGAATTTGAACTACATTGTGGGAGAAGATGGACATGAAGTTGAATAGGTCTACAAAATTCAATACACAAAAAGATGGGAAAATAGATGTAGTCAATAAGACTTTAGTGTAGTTCTTGAGGGGTTACAATACAAAACATTTGAATACTTTGGAAAAAATATAGTATATATATAAAAACTATTATAATAGATCCATACACACTTCTATTGGTAAGTCCCCATTGGAAACTTATTTTGGATATCCTCCACCTTCACCTTTGTGTATTGAAAATGGGTAGCAAGGAGGACTAAGGGAGGATCTTACAAGGGATGCCCTAAGGGTAGGAAAATTTGATGAAAATATTAGGAAAATCGATATATAGATTCATTGCAGAGGTCATACGAAAGATATATGGCTAGGTATGATCAACAAAAACGAAATGAGTCCTTTAATGTGGGAGATAGAGTATGGTAAAAATTGAATAAGGAGAGGCTACATGTTCATAGTAAGAAAATAAAGGCTTTGTGTTATGGACCCTTTGAGATATTGAAAATGGTGGTATATAACAATTATATATTTAATATACTGTCATGCAGACACATTTACTCAATAGTGAATGTAGGGAATCTAAAACTCTATGAGCCTTCCATGCTAGACTAAGAAGAGGAATAGTTCTTTCCTTTTGTATAGAATTTGGCACTAGATTTTTAGGTAAAGTTGAGATAATATATAGTTTCGCATAAGAGGTATAAACTATGAGATTGGGGAAACATGATGTTTGATAGATTAGGTTGAAAGGACAACTTCCATGCAAGGCTAAATGGTACACTGGAGAGAAGGTGGAGGAAACTTTTCATCACCTAAATTAATAGAAAGATTTTGGGAAAAAAAGCTACCAAAATGGGAAGGTGTGATCAAGATTCAATTATTATATTATTTTTCATCCTTATTGATGCTATTAGAGTGGAAAAAGTGGAGTCAACACAAGACCATATTTACTGCGATCCATGTTTGGAATTTTTCGAGTCAAAAACATTAGGAGCCATTTTCAGTCCTTCAATGAAAAAGTTTTTTGTTATTTACATAAGTATGGGCATATATTCCATAATAGACATGCCGATACCTCTCAAATAGTTCGAAAATTCCTCAATAAGAGCTTGTATGGGAAAATTATGCCTACTGTAACTTGATCTATCAAAATTCACCACCATAACTCGAGAGGACTCCATGTCAACCTAAATGATTCAAGAAAAAGGGCCTAGAAACATGATCTTGATGAAGAATACTCTAGAAAAAAAAAAATCAACTTTATTTAAGAGTTGAAGGAGTCAAACTGAATTTCATGATAATTTCATGTGCAAAGACAATAATTTGGAGGAAGTGACTACATACAAATATCTCAGAGTTGATCTACATCACAAGCCTAATTAGAATTGTAGGATTAAGAAAGGGTTAAATAACGGGTAGAAAGATTATTTCAACCATGAAAAGAATTACAAATAAATATAAATTTTGATATGGGATAGTAAATACTATTCGTTGAGACTTGCTAGTGTAACTACTACAACCACACTCCAAAAGTTTTTCCATGCTTTGATTTTGGAGCCTCCCCTCTGTCCATGGGATATTATCTTTCACTGTCGTCAAGTATTAATGTTATGATAAAGAATTATATTTTTATGCTTTTCTTGTGATGTATTGATCTCGATCTGAACTTTTGCAGTCACAAGAAAGCTTCTCACTCGACCTTGTAGCATTGTTAGGTTGCCTCCATAAACTATGCAATATTGGAAGGAAATCCATCCTCGATGATTATAATTGCACAATGTAAACAGGCAGGTCTACCTTGAGCTCAAAAATTGTGTAATTTTGGATGGTAGCTTAGCATTGAGCCTAGAAACTATGCAAGCTCAAAAATTGTGCAATGCACTAAGTCAAGAAGTTTCCCATTCCTTGCGATTTGAGAAATTCTTTTAGGTAGTGTGCATGCCCGATTTCCTAGCAAAAGAAAAAGAAAAAAAGTAAAACATATCCCTAGAAAATTGAGAGTCATTAATTGGTTTCCCAAAGGTGGCACAATTACTATTTTGGAACTTTCTGCCAAGTGTCGCTTTGTCCTTGATTTTAGGCATGTGTGTCATAATACCTAACCAGTATAAATCTATTAAATGGATGCCCCTAGAGATCATTTGTACATTCCATCATGGAGCTCTAGAATTCCCAAGGAGATCAAGGAGCCTTCAGTGGAGTTTTCGACACTTTTCTAGATTAGTTTTTCTTTTTTCATATTTTTTCGCTTTTTCTGTCACTTTTTGTCATTTCCCTTCTATGAGTCTTTTTTGCTTCCATCATTCACTTTTTACAAGTTTCGCATCAACTTTCCTGTTTTTTTCTCAATGGTGGTCGTCGTTTCAATGACTCTCCCTGCATGTTTGTTTTTCCTTTTGCATGTTGATCTTTTACACTTGATTTGAACTAATATATCTATCCTTAATGATATCTACACTTTAACTTACACCGTCACTTAGATCTTCCAATTTCGCACACTCTTTTTAAGCAAATATTCCCTTCCCTTGGCCAACCGTTTCCTTATCTAGCTGAGCATTACGGAAGTCAAAGGATCAAGATGGATTCTTGGCCTCTGAGACTATGCAATGTGGAGTACCTAGCTTTCCAAAATGTGCATTGCGCATTTCTAGGGCTCAAGCTTATTCCTTGGCCATTTATACTACAAAATGTGTAGCCTCGACCTCAGTTTGCCCAGGTTGAAACTCCGCATTGCATAGTCTCTAGCCTCAAGTTGCACCACTAGATGCTGAGATTGTGCAATGCATAGTTCAGGAAGCCAATCTCCCTCCTTCACTTGAAGAAATGCACAATTTTCCTTGTCATTCTAGTGGTTACTGCTATGATCGTTCTTTGTGAGTAAATTTGTTGAAGATAATTTTCCTTTTCCATAAGTGTAATTTCCTCTGATAGGTATTGAATTTGTTGAGAACTTCTTTTTATTAGTGTTGTGGAGGTAAATCCCCTCTGTGGACAGAGGCGATCCCTACTAGCCCAAATGGGGTCTAGCAACAATCAAACAACACTAAAATGCAGGTTCCTAATTGTAAATTAAAGACCGATGATGAGGGAATACCTAGATTCCAACGCTAGTACTTGTAGAAGCGCTGATGCTCCTATTAGGTTCCTATACCAATAGGTTTCATCTTTCATGATTGACAGTGGAAGGGCTAAATATTTTCATCATTGCAGGCTGCAAATGTTCCATATTTTGTTTACATACTACAAAAAATCAAAAAATGAAAAGAGGGTATGCCTTAAAAGAATAATCAAAGGGAAAGAAAATCAAGTGGTCAAGAGAAAAGTGAAAATGAAC
>APFE030050066.1:0-14145 GCA_000404065.3 Pinus taeda | reverse complement strand
GATGATTTTAGGCTAGCTTTCTGACTTCAAGGGAATGTTGACTGTGATTGGAAGGAAGGTAGGATTCTTGAATAAAGAGCCACAGTAAGGTGTCATAAGTGTCGAACCATTGGGCATGGAGTCACAGATTGAGGCATGCGAGCGTTTTCTTGGTCACAAGGGGATACAGAGTGGGATAGCCACACAGGATACAATATTCGGTCCGCTGAAAGTACGGAATGGACATCAGGGATGAAAGGCAAAAGAGAATCATTTCATCATGCTGAAAAAGAGGAGAAATGGATGAGTGGGATCCCGGAGCAGTTAATAATTCCAAAGACATGCACTCATATATGAAAGAAACAGGGTAAACCAGATCATTTAAGAATACAAGCTCATAACTATTTCTGAAGAAAACATCGAAAAGTGCAGAAATTGAACTTAAGGTGTAATGAAACAAATCTTAAGCTATTCATTTTTCCTGCAACTTAGAAAGGCGGAAAGGTGATAAAAACATAAAATAGACAGGGAAGAAAAACACTTATTGGATCATGTAGAGACACAGGAATTCCGTCATCATTCCTTGGCCAAGAGAAAACAACAAGTTGTTTCGCAATCCATGCTTTCAGCAATCTTTGATTATGGAAAAATATGACAGTTACAGTGCGAGTCTTTTCTCAGAGAAAATGCTGGAAAGAAGACTAACCAACAACTACTACCAACCAACCAACCCTTCACAATATCGCTTAGGGTGGTATTTATAAACAAAATATCGGAAGGACATCATTAAAGTGACCTTGACAGGTCTGCTTAGAACTCTTCAAGAATCTAAATGCTGCTGGAATTAAATGCAAGTAAATCTTTTTGGCTGCGTTGGGGGCAGCTGGATCGGAACAGCTGATGAGGTGGCCCTTGGGGACCAGATGCGGTGTTGCTGGAGTGAATGTGCTTCGGGGCTGCAGTTCGGCTTTGTTGCGAATTGAATGTGAAATAATTATGATTTGAGAGCTTCAAGTAGTCTCGCTCTCCTTCTATGGATCTGCTGGAAGATATTCAATTTTCTCTTGCTTTGGGCCGCTGCTCAAGATATTCTCTGATACACTCTGCCGCTACATTGATGGTTTCTGCCGTCGACTGATACTCTTTGACATGCTTGATGCATGTTGATTTGATATGATACACTTTAAACTCTGTCCCTGATCTGCTGCTGTCTTGAAACCGGATCCTTTGGCACGATTGGATGATTTTCGGGCTCTTTCGGCGCGCAGTGGGCTTGGCAATCAGAAGATTCCCTAAAGATTCCTCGAAATGGCCTATTTCCCGTAGCGCACTATTTGCGCATCGGAAACTGCCTCCGTTTCTTGATCTAGAGCTCCGAAGTGCGATTTTTATCCATGCGCGAAGCTTTTTTCGGCTTTTCTGGCTGCTGACGTAAGCATGGCGTTGGCTGTACGGCGGATGACGTCAGCTGTGGGTCCCTAGTACAATGTGACGTGGTGAGATACTGGATGGACTGTGGTGAAGAGGTCCCGATGCAATATCGTGATATCGCGTCGGCGGGGAAAGAGGGGGATCATTGGGTTGGGCATTTGGCGTTTGTGACTGCCGATATGCGATATCGTGGTATCGCATCGGCGGAGATGGAGAGGTGAATAGATTGGACACTCGGTGTTTGTGATCGCCGATCGCCGATTTCGCGATATCGCATCGGCGGGGAACGGATGGGAAATGTTTTGCATGAATGTGAGAGGGCGAGGTTGCAACGTGAAAATGACTTTGAGGAGAAAAGGTAAGTAAGTGGGTGTGAAGGGCTTTTGAGGTTTCGGAAGGGGTCCGACTACTTCGGGGGAATTTTATACTTTGGAAGGAGTCCAAAGTATTAAGAAAGTGGTTTTGGAGGTCGGGGTTCTTGCTTAGCTTCTGATAAACTGAACAATTCCCGGGAGTTGCTATGGTTATTTTTCAACCAGGGGGAGGGATATTATATAGGGGAATTTTACTTAATATTAATAAGGGGACGGGAAGAATAAGGAGCTAAATAATAATGTTAGTGGTTAATATGGAGATGGAAAGAAAGCGCCAAGTTCGGGAAAACTTAGGCTATTACAGGGGGTAAGACCATACTTCAGGAGAAGATATGGAACAACTTTGAGTAAAGCAGATCTTTACTCAAGCCAGTGTTTATGGAGATGATGAACTTAAGAGGTGTCAAGCAGATCTTGACCTCTTTTGGGGATGTTAGTTAATGATTGGGGAAAACAGAGAACGAGAGTTAGTTATACCTCATTTGAGCCTTTTTGCTTACAAATCTTTGCTGATTATGTTCTGCATGATATGAAACCTGAAAACTTGGAACTGGTAAGCAATTCAACAGCCTCAGAACTACCTACCCAGCCTACTTGCCTAGCATTTTTTCTTCTTTTATTTGGGGGTGCACTTAGACTTGCAAACCCATCATACCTTTTTCTTTTGATGCTTTCCTATCTACATACTACCCTTATTTCTTCCAGAGCCCAGATTAAGCTGTTGGACTCTTCTGTTTCTCTACCTATCTAAGGATCTGCCAAGATTAAACTGTTTGGACAGATTTACAATCTCTATATTCTAAAACATGAAATTTAAACCTGGGGAGACCAAGATTAAACTGTTTGTACCTCCCTTTAACTAAAGTAGCGATACCGGGATAACTTTTTCAAAATTTGAAGGCAATTGAATGAAATTGAAGTAGCCTTCTTCATTTGGAGACTGTTTGAGCAAATATGGAGCATTGCAGCAAGCACAGTACGACATATTTGGCTTGTGGAATGCCGATCATGAAAATGCATACCTGCTGCAGCAGGAGCTAACAGCTTCCACAAAGAGATCACAAAATCTTTTTCTAGATCATTCGATGGTACAAAAGTAGAAATTGGAGACATTAAGTTTGCAGTAACAAAATCTTACATAACAGAGGCTACAGAACTACCAAGACATGATGAGAGATGGTTCAAAAACAAGGAATTCAACAACGAATCTTGGAAAGTAGTCCTCAGGAACCTAGGTATGGATGTCTATGTGTTTAGAAAAGGAATTCCTATTTCAACACTTAAAAGTAAATGGAGAAGCATGCTTTTGATATTACATAAATTCATTACCTGTGAGGGTAGATTCGGGTGCATGTATGTCTATCATACACGTTTATTGATGAACTTTCTAGAAAATGGGGACATCAATCTCCCTTTCTTCCTATTAAACAGTTTAAGAAGGATGGCTTCAAATGTACATAATAAAATAGAATTCATAGACACAACCATGTACCATCATGGGTTGGTAAAAATATTGGTTGAGTTTCATTTGAAAATAATAGGAGATACTTGAGAAAATTTCCTGATAAGAAACTATTTCCAAGAGGCACCAGAATCACCTGAAGAGAGTAATGTCAGAAGGAGTAGGAGAAAGAAGACCAGTATAACTATTCAAAGCAAACTTGAGTCCTCAACACAGAAAAATGATGAAGAGGTAGTCTCTGAAAAATTGATAGAGATCAAGGAGCAAATCAAGCAAAAAGGGAAGATGAAAAAGAAAGTTGGTGGAATTACTGGAAACAAACCTAAATCTTCATTACAACAAGATGATGAACAATTAATCTCTGAAAAAAAAACCTAAATCTTCATTACAACAAGATGATGAACAATTAATCTCTGAAAAATTGACAAAGATTAGGAAACAAATCAAGAGAAAAGAAAATATAGGGAAGGAGAAGAAGGGTACAAGGGAGGAGAACATAAGCCCTCTACAACTTAGAAGGAGCTCTAGAGTCCGAGGTATGGTAAAGAAGGTATCATCAAAAGGAACAGATTTCATAAATCTAGAAGAAGAAACCCCAGTACCATCTCCTGATAATGTTCCATTTTCACACAGTCCTCAAAATTCTCCTGAACCGTATTTCGAAGGCAACCTCAACAGAGGATCTCTAGGCATAGACCCAGTGCAACAACAAATATATGATTATATAAAATCACTGGAGAAGAAAAGTGCCTCAATGGATCCAAAATCCTCAGCCAATCCAGAACCCCCTATCAATCCACAAGAACCTCTAACTGACTCTCTCAAACAAGAAATCTATGAGTTAGAGATATTGAACAGACATATCAAGAAAGAAAATGAAACCCCGAGGGAACAAAGTAAATTGGATAAGGATATTAATGATAATACAATATTGCACCTAGGGCTATGGTATAAGAAGAATAGGAAGTTGAAGAGGAAGAATAGAAGCTTGAACAGAACAATCATCAACCTTAATTACATGCTTCTTATGAAGAAACCCAAGATGACAGTCACTTCAAAGAGGAGCAAAAGAAGAAAATTAGATGTACTAGCAGAGGTGTATGCAATAGGAAAGAAGAATTCACTTTTTTGGCAAATTGGATGGGGACATGCAATTATTTTGCATTGGGGGTATGTTGAACCTTAGAATTACCCTCTCCTTGACAACTTTTTTCACTTCTTTCCCTTGCGTTTCCAGAATATTACAGATCCCCATCAAAGATAAATGATAGATTTTGTCTTAAGGAGGGCATTAAATGATTGACATGTTATACTTTTATGTTTTTGATATTTGAATAAGTTTTTGCAAATTAGCTACAGAATGCAGCCTATTCTGCAACTAACTGTGTATTCTGTAGCTACTTCCATGGTTTGGCAGGTTCCAGGTGTCAAATGAAGAAACCGAGCACATGGGCATCTCTGGAATCGTCTCCACATGGATTCTGTCCTAGTCACTCAACCCAGAACAATAAGAAAGCAAGCTCAAGACCATAGTCAAAGGTGGAGTCAAACATATGAGACCCGAAAGCAATAGGACTCTTTGTCTACTCTTCGTGGTTAATTAATAAATCCAACAGTTTTGTTGCAACATTAACTCGGATTAGCCACCTGTGTTAACAGTTCTATGCAAACATCTTGCTCGAATTTAAGTCACTTATAGCTGATCATACGTTTACGCAATTTTGTTGTGATACGTGTAGACAACTTGTAGCTAAATTTCCTCAAAGACAATTATGAATATTTTCTTTTAAATAATGGTTGTACGGAATCGAGAAGGGTTCGAAGATTTGGATGTATTAAGTTCATAATTTCAGCTCTGTATTTTGGATTTTGTTCCTGTTTATAATATAAAGCCGTGTGTTGACCAATGATCATTTGAAAGAACATTTTCAATTAGTTAGCAGCTCAACCTAGTCAGTTGCAGAGGGCCCTTGCATTGAAGGAGGTTTTATTTTTATTTGTTTTTTGTTTAGTTTTAATTTCATCATTTGCTTTTCACAGTATTTGTAACTTAGGTTGATTTCTTGTAGTTTGATTTGTTTAAGTTTTGATCAATAGCATAATGTTAGAACTCAATTGTGTAGTCTTGTTTCTCCAATCCATTTCATAAGAGGAAACGACTTTGTTTCTAAACAGAGTAAGGTTGAAAGTAATGGGAATGCATTGTTGATTAGTTTACTCACTGTTTTATTTATTTATTTTCTAGTTCAGACTATCAATACACTGTGCTAATGAATTTTTTGATCACCATTTCACGCTGATACCCATCCTAAACTAAATGGTTAAACATTCATTCCACACAATGATTGAAACCAATCAGTTATCTTCTCCATGTTTTTATTTAGTTCTCTAGATCATAAAGTACAGAAAGTTGCTTGTATTCCATCTCAAGAAAGTTATCTTTCAAAATTGAAGGTTAGAGTGACTAGAAGTACTTCAACTAATTTCTTTCTTTGTATTTATTTCAACATGCCTTACAACTTCACCTTTAGCTCTTAAAATATAGATTCCTGACTTAGGATTAATGACAAGATAGGACAAATGCTCTGTTTTTTCCTTCGTTTAACTTAGATTTTGACTAGTTTTAAGCTCTTGGTTCACCTCTAAGATGATTAGATTTAGTTTCTCATGGTTAAGATTGTACATCACTAGGAATCAAAGAATAGAAACCCCCAAAACAATATAAAAATACAAAACAACGAAGTAGGAAGGGCTAACTAAGCACATATAATGCACTACACTTCTTCAGCTTACAAACCTTGGTTGATAATTCATGCAAGCAATTTAGGACACTAAATTTACTAAACACTTCCATCCATGTGGTTGGGTGGTGCATCCGGATGTGGGCTTGGATGGCTTCTTTGAGACCACATAAAACATTCAAAGTAGAATTCATCTCCCAGACCTACTGTGCGGAAGGCCAATGTCTCAAAAGCTGTAATATAGTCATTTATTGTGCCTGTTTGTCTGAGCTTAGTAAGACGACCCAAAAAATTAGATTCATAGTCAAAGCGGTC
This sequence comes from Pinus taeda, assembly GCA_000404065.3. NCBI lineage: Eukaryota > Viridiplantae > Streptophyta > Pinopsida > Pinales > Pinaceae > Pinus > Pinus taeda. The sequence goes on along the minus strand of APFE030050066.1, from coordinate 7,843 downwards.
ACAAATGGATTTTGCGAACACCTGCCAAGTAATTGTCCTTGTATAGCATTTCTGATGACACTACCACCATTGCCATCTTTCTTTGTCCAAGTAAAGGCCTCCCACACGTAGTTTAGTTTCATCATCTACGATGTGATTCAAAGTGAAATATTGTTCCATTTGTGCTACCCATATTGCCGAATCAGAGCCATCAAATTTGTACATGTCTAGCTTGGGTGTTCGAGGGTGGGAATGTTGGTGATTTCCATGGAAGTGAAGATGATGGCTAGATTCTCCTTCAAGGTCTTCATTAAAACCATATGCATCTGATTGTAACGTCGAATTGCCCTTTGTGACTATCTCTGTTAATGTCTTCATTTGATCCACTAACCAACCCAATTTTTTTTCAATGGCCTCGATCTTTGTAGTGTCCTATCTAGGGTGCTAGATTGGGCTATATTTATTATCGACCAGGGTGCGTAGACTTAGAGGCGTGTGCCTAAAATATATAGACATAAAGGATCTAATATAAGTCTAATCTTCCTAATTACAATGCTATGATTCGTTTCAATATCAAGCTAAATCACCCTATGTATCACTATCAACTAAGATTCATTTCATAAAACGCTGTGTATCACTGCAATTAAAGATTTTAGTCTCCTTACAGAGACATCACACATAAAACCTCTGTTCAGTGGCTACTCAACATTCATTAACATTCATTAACAGTCATGCAAGATGAAATCGTAAACATAAAGTTCATGACAGTGCTTTACAAGATAACACTGGATCGAATCCCTTACAGGATATGATTCACGATCCAAGTGATAATCTATTCAAGCGCATGCATAAACATATAAACAAGCGCATTCATAAATATATAAACATAAACACGAATCGATTTAATCACTGCGCATATTAATATCAAATACCCTGACTGTAAATACAATAAAATAACAACAGTATACCATGTACGCAGGGCCCGTCCGCGTTCTTGGTATACTGGGCTTGTTATCCAACGATCACCAAATCAAAACAACGCAACCATGACTGTAATGCAAGTCTTTTTATAGTAAAATAAAAAAACTGTTCGTGAAGCAACAATAACAATAACCCTTATACAACCGATTCAGAACTATATTTACATATGGTTTCACATCCCTTGAAATCGGATGTACATTCATGAGCAGCTGTTGCCGCTTTTACCAAAACACGATTTTGAAAATGTTTCTATCCTAGTTGACATATAAAAAAAGGAAACAAACTAAAATCGATTTGGACTGTGTGCTGTTGCTGCCTTTGTCGCCAACATGCCATAGTTGACCGTCGTTGACCGCGCATGTAGGAGGGTTGATTCTACTGCGGGATAGGTGCTCGTCCATGCTTGGACATTCCGCTTTTCATCCATACCCTTCGCTCTGGCCTGGCTGTCATGCCACATGTCAAACAATAAGCCATTTACAGGATGTTGGAACTTCCTGTAGTCTTTTTGCCAAAAACTCCTAATTCATTAACGCAAAATCCTTAAATCAATTTCAATGCAATTTAATAACTATAATACTATTAATTAATCAATTTCCAAGGGATCTGAGAGATAAATGATGAAAAGAGGTAGGAAATTGTCATGTTTTGGAAGGGAAAAAGGGGTCATGGAATGGTACCAACATCTCTCCCCGACTTAATGGATTATCATGTCCTCATGCTAACCCTGAAGTGCTTCCTTTGAGCTCGGTCCCTGCCTGTGCCTCTACTGCCTTGAGCAATGTGTCTACATTCTTTTTCACCTGGGCATCTTTCTGGTCATGGAGCTCTTGCTTTAGTATTTTGTATTTTTCCTTGAGGGTATTCTTTTGATTGTACCACTTGGTGGCTCACTTGCAAATATCTGTTTGCTCAGCTTCTAGCTCATTGACTCGCTCCTTTAACTTTTCATTTTTCTTTTGAATTTCTTTACTCTGCGCTCGGAGCATTTCATTTTCTTTCTTAATAACTTTCTCCAACATATTGGCCTCCATGAGCTCTTCCTTTAATTTTTCAATTTGTTTCTCCAGTTTCTTCTGCTTCTTATTGGGAGGTGGTGACCCTTTTTCTTGTTTGTTATTACTTTCGACCTCTGTATCAACTCCTGGTCCTGGGGGTGAATGGCTTTCAACATCTACATCGGCTCCTGGCCCTGGCGGCGAATGGTCACTGCTCTGAATATCCATCTGTATAGGTGCATTGGATTCGGGTTGGTCTTCTTGCAACTGAAATTTTGGTGTCCTTCTTGTTCTCCTTCAGTAAGTGGTGAAAACTTTGTCTTGTTCTGCCTTCTTAGCATCCTCCTTTCTCATTTGTCCAGTCCTTATGCTTCTCACAAGTGGAGGTATCTTGTTTTCTTTGGATGATGCTGGGATCTCCTCATCAATGTCCTTCATAAATCCCGAGTTTTCTTGCGATTCTTCTTTGTCTTCCTCATCCCTGATTTGGTTGGCAGCTAAGAACTCCTTCCACATTTTCCCTCTTCTTTGCATTTCATTCTCAATAAGAATTTTGACTAAACCAAAGTGATATAAGCTCTTTTCTTCGTTTCATTTCTGCTTCTGGATGGTCTTTGACATCTTGGTTAGGCTCTGCAATAGGAAATATGGTAAATTGATAACACATTGCCTTTTCAAGTGTAGCAACAACTTGATATGGTATAAATAAACAATGTTGTAGCAGCCTTCACAGGTTACAAATTTTTGAAGTATGTAAACCACTTCATCCCAAGGATGCACCAACCAACTTCTTGGGACGCCTTTCTTCCAGTTAACTGTTGAGACTCGGGACCTAGACATGAATTGGGTCCACGATTTCTCTTTGAGTTGCTTGGTCTTAAAATACTTTTCCCCCTCTGGGCTAATCCCTATTGCTTGGGCGATGGTGTCTTCTGAAACCCTGAATGAGAAATTGCCTATCAGGGCTTTCTCCCCATTAAATGTGAAGGCGAATTGCTTAGCAACCTCTTCGTTGCTTCCATGGAATTTCTCCAAAAATGGCAACCACTGTATTTCTCTAAGAATCGAAATGCAATCTTCATGGTATTGGGAGCTATTGAACACACTTGGCTCGACCCTATTTGTCATCTTGGCGGAGGGTCGAGCTCTTAACTTGCAAATTTAACAAGGAAGTTTTGATTTATTACCTGATAGCGTCGCTCCCTTAGTATCCAATGTGATGCTGGGTCGACTGTTGTGTAACTTGGTGGGAGTCGAAACCGGATGATGCTCACTGCCTTTGGTCCTTACTGTGGAGGCCACGGGATTATGCGCCAACGTAAGCAATCCTAAAAAATGAGTGAAATGACCAACTTCCTTCTCCTCAGAGTGTGTTCATTTTTGAAAACAGAGGAATAATGATGCCGCTTGCACAAATGCTATTATGGGAGCGTTGGGAGCGTATATACCACACTGATGATGGAGTCCCCTGAATCACTTAGGTGCGTCGGGTGGTGAAATCATCATTCGGCCGCATGCAAAATAATGAATAGGCCTCCTATTTCTTACCCTTATATAATTTCTCTTTTTTTTTTTTAAATCACCATGTGTCCTGTTGGTACTCGACCAAATGGAGGTATGGATTTAGGAGGTTGGTATGGTTGTAGATGTTTGTAGGATGCGTAGAAAACGTTGAAATGAAGGGTTAATGGATTTTAGAAGTAGGAAGTAGGTTGAAGTAGGGAAGAATTAGGGAGATAAGGGATGATGAAAAAAATGTGCCCTTGAAATTAATCATAACAGTCATAGTTATTAGAATTAGCATTAGAAATTAGTCCAAGAAATTAAATGTTAAGAACAAGGAGCGTATTACACTTTTGTTGATTGTTGTTGCATTGGCATGTTGAGTAGAGCTAGCCTCTTGACTGTTGTTTGACTTTCTTTGTTGTTCATAACAGGTCCCCTGAGGTAGATTTGAATGCAACAGGTCCCTCTGAAATACTAAAGATGTTCATGCAATTCTTTATGTGCATACAGGTGTTGTTGAGCTTGGGTGCTTGATGGAGTCTTGGTGCTCAGCAACCTGCCTTCGTAGAAACTTGCTGAAGCTGTGTTGAAGTAATCTTGAAATATCAATCTCTTAACAAGTCCCTTTCTGTGTGTCTAAACAGGTCCCATTACTGTTGGCGCTGGTAGCATGGTCTTCTTGGACAGAACAGGTCCCCCTGCATAGTATTTATAACCAGGTCCCTCTGAGATAAAACAATGACAAGACAGCTTATTTATTGAAATCTGGAATGTTGGAACAAACTGCTTGGGAAATTTACAATGAAGAGATGAGAAACCTTTTAAAAAAAAAAAAAATCAATGGAGAGATAAGAATACTGATGCTTCTCTCCCCCACAAAAATTTTGACTTGTCCTCAAGTCATTATTCAGCTGAGAAATTAAACAGTGAACAAAAGAAAGAGAATTATTACCTGCCAACGAATTGGTTTTCAAGTAGGAATTCGGGGTTAGAGTGTGCTAGAGGCTGGTTTTCACATCTAACCCATTTATTTATTTTTTATGTTTTTTTTCTATGTTTTTTTTTTCTTTTGTTTTTATTTTTATTTTTTTTTATTTTTTTGAAAAAAAAAATCGAAATTGAAAGAAAATAAACTAAGGCAGGGATACCACAGCTGAGGGATGCAGTATCTCAACCTCTCTTTGTTGAGATAGTGTGTGGAGAAAATCTTGCTTGCTGATGGGCTTAGTATATAGTTTCAGGCGATGACCATTGACAGTAAACGAATGACCTTCTCCATCAATAGTTGCGAGCTTCACTGAACCATTGTCATAAACCTGAACAATTTGATAGGGGCCCATCCAATGGGTGGTAAACTTGGCTTTATGATCTCTGAACTTAGAGTAAAAAAGTAAAGCCCAGTCACCTTCCTTGAACTGCTTCTTCTTGATATGTGCATCATGCCACTGCTTCCTTTGCTTTTGCATGAGGATGGTGGTTTCCTCTACTTGTTGCCTCATTTCATCCAGTTGGTTCAACTACTGAATTCTTTATTTTTGTGCTTGATCCAAGTCAATTTGCAAATCTACAGCCAATTTAAAAGTATGTATTTGAAACTCAATAGGAAGCATTATCTCTTTGCCGTACACCAACTGGTATGGTGTAAATCCTGTAGTATCCTTCCATGTGATTCTGTAAGCCCAGAGTGCATCTTTGAGATTCTCTTCCTAATTCTTCTTGGTCATTGCAACAGTTTTAGTAATGATACCTTCCAAAGTTTTGTTTGTAGATTCCACCTGCCCATTGGCCTGTGGATGGTAAGGTGTGCTTTTCCTATGCTTGATTTGGTATTTGTCTGTGATGTCCTTTACCAACTTTGAGGTGAATTGGGTACCTTGATCAGTCACTATCTCCCTTGGCACTCCATACCTGACAAAAATATCTTCAAAAAGAAAATTGACAACTGTGTGTTCGGTGGCTCTTACCAGTGCTTTTGCTTCAGCCCACTTTGTGACATAATCAGTACATACTAGGATGTACTTCTTACCGTTGGAGGTTGGGTTAATGGGTCCTATGAAGTCTAGAGCCCATTTTTCAAATGGCTCTAGGTGAACTTGGGGCTGAAGAGGCATCTCGTTTGTAGCTGTTGGCCTGCCCATTCTTTGGCAGCTGTCACAACTCTTTACATACTTCTTGGCATCCTTGAAAATGGATGGCCAGTAGTATCCAAGAGTAAGAACTTAGAATGTTGTCCGCTTAGCTGCAAAATGCCCACCACACGGTTCATCATGGCAAGATTTTAAAATATCAATTACCTCATCATTTCTTACACATCTTCTAATGATCATGTCATAAACAGTGTAAAATAGATCACCATTGAGCCATGAATATCTAGCACTTTGTTTGACTAGTCTCTTCTTTTCCTTTGCAGTAAAGTGTGGAGGAGTCCTTCCTGTAGACAAATAATTGGCCAAATCAGCATACCAAGGATTTACTATGGAAATTGCAAATAAATTTTCATCTGGGAAAGAATCTTCAACTGGAACAACCTCACCTTGGTTTTGCAGTCTAGAGAGAAAGTCTGCCACCTGGTTCTCTTTACCTGGTCTATCTAACATTGTGATGTTGAATTCCTGTAACAATAGTAACCATCTGGTAACTCTACCACTAGTTATTGGTTTATTCATTAAATGTTTAATGGCAGAATGGTCAGTATGTACAAAGACTTCATAACCAGTTATGTAATGTCGGAATTTGTTCACAGCATATATGATAGCAAGTGTTTCCTTCTCTGTGATTGTGTAGTTTAACTCTGCAGTTGTTAGATTTTTGCTAATGAAGAAAATGGCATAAGTACAAGATTCCTCTTTTTGGCCTAATGATGCACCCACTACAGTGTCAGATGCATCTGTAAAGATATGAAATGGTAGGCTCCAATTAGGCCCTCTTAAGACTGGTGCAGTTGATAACTTCTGTTTGAGTAGTTCGAATGCTTGTTGGCAGTTCTCATTCCAACTAAAAAGTACATCTTTTGATAGAAGTTTAAACAAAGGTAAATCTATCTTACTAAAATGTTTAATAAACCTTCTGTAATAGCTTGCATACCCAAGGAAGCTTCTTACCTCTCTTTGATTTTGTGGAATTGGCAAATCGACAATGATCTGGATCTTTGCTAGGTCAACCTTGATCCCTTGAGAAGAAATATAGTGGCCTAACACTATCCCTTCGTTTAACATCATAAAACACTTCTCATTGCTGAGGGACAGGTTAGTTTCAATACATCTTTTCAAAACTCTCTTAAGGTTTTCTAATGCATGTTCAAATGAATTGATGTACACTGAAAAATCATCCATGTAGACTTCAACACAATCATGAATTAAATCAGCGAAAATAGCTAATACAGCTCTCTGAAATGTAGCTAGAGCATTGCAAAGTCCAAACGGCAAAACATTGTAAGCATAAGTGCCCCAAGGACAGGTGAAGGTGGTTTTGTCCTGGTCTTCTAAGGCTATCCTGATCTGGTTGTAGCCACTGAAACCATCAAGAAAAGAGAATGATGATTTCCCAGCTAGGGTGTCTGACACTTGGTCAATAAATGGTAGTGGAAAATAATCTTTGAGCGTGGCTTTGTTCAGTAGTCGGTAATCAACACAAATGTGCCACTTACCATTTTTCTTGGGCACTACAACCAATGGGGATACCCACTGACTATCAGAAATAGGATATATGAAATTAACTCTCAATAGTTTTTGCAACTCTTCTCTGACAATATCTTGGATCATGGGGTTCATTCTTCTCTGTGGTTGCCTCACTGGTTTGATAGTATTATCTGTGTAAATGTGGTGAGTGCATGTGTCAGGGTGAATCCCATGCATATCGGTATAGTCCCAAGCAAAGGCTTTCTGGTATTTTCTCAAGAGTCGAATTAATTTCTCTTGCTGAGATGAGTCTAGATGAGTGCCTATGTTCATAGTTTTTCCTGGACTAATCTCTATAACCTGACTCTGTGTGTTGGTGATGGATTGAACTGGAAAGATGTCATAAAATGTGGTTTGCAAAGATTGAATGGTGCGTGTTTCCTGAAAATTTTGGGCTAAAAGTACATCTGCAGCATGATATTGGTCATGTCTCAAATTTTCGGAAATATCTGGTTGAGAAAGAAATAGTTCTACCAAATCATTATTGTTTTGTTCTTGGTAATCATAGATTTGGTCAATGTTAAAAACAGATTGTACTTCTTGTTTATCATTGAATTTATCATCAAGCCACAAATTATGTGTTACTACTGGTGATTGTGCTGATGGGTAGAGGGTGAGTTGTTTTCTTTCAGTCCCTCTCGAGATGATCATGTTGCCAGATCGACATCCTATAAATGCATCAGCAGTCGCTAACCATGGTCT
>APFE030050063.1:120521-142545 GCA_000404065.3 Pinus taeda | reverse complement strand
CCAAAGGCTGGAATCTTGTATTTTGTAAGGAAGTGCTATTGGTTTCTTTGTGGAACATCATAGTGTTGGGTGATCTAATCTTTTCATGAGGTGAAGAAGGGATTTCATGCTGGGAGGATGACGCTGGGTCAAATCAATGGGTTGTAATCCTCTCTTCTACTCTTTCTATCAATAAAGCTATTTAAGTTTTCCTCCATATTCTTATATGTCTGAGTTGATTTATGCATTTTTGTGGTCAATATATATTTGGTCCTATATTGTTTATGATTGTAGATCTCTATGCTTTGATGGTATTATGTTGTTTTGACTCTACAGGTGTTCTTTGAAGCGGGACAAGCGAGGAAGGAGTGGCAAAGATCTGTCAAAGGGGAGAGGAAACAAGAAAAGAGCCAAGCGAAAGACTAAGGTTGGTACTCTCTGCTTCTCTCTCATCTACTTCTCATAAAGGAAAACGCAAGTAACTTTAGTTTGTTTGTTTCTAAGATAGCTACCCATCTTAGTGGGACTAGCAACTTTGAATGGACACTAGATTTCCTGATAACACATACATTATTAAACATATAATTCGGTTTATTCACTAAATTGGGCTTGCAATTCCTAGCTCATAAGCCCATAACTACTACAATAATGTACGAAATTTTCCCAAAGGAAGTACACATAGTTAATAGAGATGTCCTATCACTAATAATCGCTTAAGTCATAGTGAGCCTAGTAATAGATTACCATCCTAGCTACATGACGAAGAAGACAACCCATCCTATTGGACACACACACAATGTGGCATTGCATATGACATGGAACATCCTTTAGCCATGTAAATGGTACACCCATCATCAGACCATCTAGGTTCTGTTGCACCTTCCCGAGCTTGTTGCAGTCATCATCCTCGTCCTAATCAAAATCCACTTAGGCTTCTAGTGGCTCGACTTCTTTGATTGCTCCTCGATGTATGTATGAGGACTCTCCATAAAGTCTTTCTGGTACGAAATATGTGTCAAAATACATATTCATGATTAGTGAATTGTGAATTGTACCATCTAAAACATCTAAAATAACTTTCAAAGTACAAAAAAAAAAAAAAAAAAAAAACCTAAAAACATTAAAACACTTTACTCATCCAGATCTCCTCTAGGAGAAAAAACTAATTCAAGGTCTCAATGAAAAATTATCCCCTGCATAGACATAGCTATTGATAATGATCAAATGCTCCTCAAACCAATCAAACTAGTCAACATAATATTCCCGTGTATGTGCCTTACCTCCTAGCCTAGCCATCAAATCGGTCACCTAGGTTTCTTCCTCCCTGGATGTAGTGTTGAAATCTGTGGTAGCAATATTGGCACTTGGTCGAAAAAGAATGATATTGTGATGCGACCATACCCAAACAAGCTCAATTTTCCTGTCTTAAATCGGGTAACTGCTCTTTTAATTTTTTTGACAATCCCTCACACATCTGCCGCTTAGGTCATAGTGAACAAGATGGTACAAAGAGTGAGGTACGCTATATCCCTGATTGGGATCTTTCCATTTGCCTTCCATGTAGTGGAAACATAATACTTTGCAATGAAACCTTCCGCAGATCTCTCACCAACTAATATATCTTTAGGCACCACCACAGGGGATTCTCATCTCAAATGGCCCATGAAAAAGTAGATATCTTCTACCTATATGTTTAGCACAAGTCCTTGTACTTATAATTGTTACTCCACTGGGTCCCACCATTGGATGTCACCATCTGGGACTTCCATAGCTCAAGTGACACCCCCCAGGGTCTACTAGGGAAAGACATCAAAATGGAGGATGGAATGCAAAATAAAGTCCATGGAAGCCTTACAAAAGCTAGTGATTTTTTCTCTTCAATGCTAGGGAAAGTTGCAACACTCTCTTTGGATTTCTAGGGAGAGTTGCCATGATCCAATTACAAAACAAATGATATATGAAGCAACTAAGGCTGGTAGAAAGAACGAATAAGGACATGAAGGGTAAAAATTGATGCGTTCTAAAAGATAAGGGAGAAAGGACCATACCAAACATGGTCAATAAAGTGTCTAGATACATATAATCACTTCTGAATCCTTATATATAAGAAATTCACTCTATGGAACAAAGAGAAAATTTTTGGTGATAAAATGATGTCAGAATGAGGACCCAAGTACTCCTTCTAATAAGCTGTAGAATACTATGTTCCTTGATAGTGATTTGTGGTGAGAGGAGGGACAAGGACCAATGACTACAAGGGAGAAACTATTGTGTTGGTGATTATTTTCGTCAAACATGTAAAAAAATATGAATATCCCCTTGTTAGATTGTAACATTCAACATGTAGATTGTTAATATAAAAACTAAGTTAGATCCATAATTTATAAGATAATAAAAAAAACAATTACTCATATGAAGAAAATAGACAAAAATATCATCTTACAAATGAAACCCAATGGAAAGACAAGAAATAAGTCTAGTGCTAGTAGAATCTACTGTAACTTCACCTTATTGTATAAAATGATGCTAGAGGAGCAACTCAATCTCTCCCAAGAGATGGGCCTTCTCTCTCTCTCTCTCTCTCTCTCTCTCTCTCCTTTTACTTAAAAAATCCAACATAAATTTTCTCTAAATGTATTCTCTTTTCTTTGGTTTGGCTCTTGTTTTTATTGATCTGAATGTTGAGAAATGTAACTAGTTTTGGTCTTCATAATTATTGTACTCATTTCAATATGTATCATATGTAACAAAATAGAAAAGAAAAGAAAAATTATTATTATTAAAGCATGGGTTTCATGCTCATTATTGATGGTATTCTAGGTAAAATCATGTTCTTTGTGCTCATAGTTTTTGTTAGGTCATAGGATTTATTGCCTTGAGTTAAATGAGTCAATGTCATGTTTATAAGACCCTTCTGGGAAAAATATATTTTTAAAAAGATTTATTTTTTAGTCTAGAGAGTCCTAGAAGATCCAAAGTACAAGTTGGCCCTGAGAACATCAAGTCATCCCAAAGGAGGGAATTCAACCCCTTAAGAAGGTATATAAAGAAGTAGTCTGACCTCATTTCAGACATACTCACTCCACAAGTTTAATATCACAAGAATAAGTTCAATCTGCAGCTGGGAGAAGAAGGAAAGGAGAGTGAAGGTCTCCAAGAATAAAATAGGACAAAAATATCTTTTTTTTGGCTCTATCTATCTCACACATGAAAAATTCTAGGGTTTATGGGTTGTAGGAAGAGGCTAAAATTACATGAACGAGTTGTCGTAGGACAAAGTGTGACATCTTGCAGATGGAAGGAAGGATACTCTATCTAGACCTTGGTGACATTACGAGGAGCTGTCTTGCTCCAAGAAGGTCTCAAGAGGAGGCTGATCTAGGGTTTCCTTAGAAGCTACAAGATCAAAATTGCAGGGTTAAAGTTGCAGGCTGAGTAGTAGTATCGAAGTTGGTAGATCAAAGTTGTAGTGTGTAGAAATTTGGTGTAGAAGCAAAGAAGGACTTGAAGAAGGGATGATTTGGTGCTAGAAAAAAGACTTGGAGTATGGTTTGTGTCTTTATATCTCATTTGAAGAAGATTTTAAGAAGAGAAGAGTTTCTGATTTTTCCCCTTGGAGGGTTTTTTCTGTTGTTGAGAGCCTAATATATGTGTCCCTTATTAATTCTATTATTTTTATTGATAATGTTTGACAAAAATATCTAACTAAATAACACAAAGAAGATAATTAAGATTCACAAGAAAATATCAAGGTTAAAGGAAAATAAGATTAATAGTTTCCATTATCCATTTTCCAACATGGGATTATGGCTAAGGTGAACAAGGAAGGTAGCCCAAAGCACACTAGTTACTTGTCAAGGGGAAGGAAAAGAGAAGCCCTTTAAGAATAATAAATTTATTATGAAAAGGGATCATTTGAGAAAGGACTTAAGGATATAGGGTTTATATATTAAAGGATATCAAGTGTACATCAAGCTCACATCAAAGGAAGATCTGAGAGAAAGAATTCAAGAAGAGTGTTGATCTCTCTGGAAGAAAATCTTGAAAGCATCATCAAGAAGAATCTTGGTCTCAAGTAAGTATAATATTACTACATCATGACATAATCTTCAATTCATATGGGTTTTTTTTGTAAGGAGAGCAATAATCTCACTAAGGCGTCAAACTATCTAGCATGGAGGAAAATAATTATTTTGATACTCATAGAAAAAGAAGTAATGAGATATGTTACTAGGGAAATTACTGAACTTGAGAAAGATAAGACACAAGAACTAGAAAAATACAAGAAATGATAATTAAGGGAAAATAGGATAATAGTGGAATCCACTAAATATTCTCTTGTTCCATTCGTTGCAAATTTGTTGACTTCCAAGGCTATGTATGGCAAGCTAGTGGATTTGTACTCGGTAAGTTACAACATGACAAAATATGTCCTTAAGGAACAAGTTGTATATAATGAAGAAATAAAAGGATGGGGATGTGGCACATTTTTTCATGAGAGTCTCTCAACTAAGAGACCATCTGCAAGGACTTGGGGAACCAATTACTAATTCTGAAGTAACCATATGTGTACTAAATGCATTGCCACCAAAATGGAGCAACTTTACAACAAGCATCTACTCCAAGAAGGATTCAAATCCCTTTTATGAGTTGTGGGCATAGTGCATATTGGAAGAATCAAGGATCAAGGTCAAGGATGATATTGGATTAGATGAGAAATCACAAGCCTTTTTAGTCCGAGTGAAAAAGATGAATAAGGGAAGGTTTAGTAAGTCCAAGAAGAAAGACATGTCCAAGGTTCAATTCTTCAAGTTCAATCAGTTTGGACACTTTAAAAGGGACTGTCTAAACCAACAAAACAACAAGAGAAAGGAAAGGAGTGAAGTTCATGTAGTCGAAGTGGTGAGAGAACCCGAGAAGAAGGAAAATAAGGAAGAAGTGAAGGATCTTTATTACTAAATAAGGTTCATTGACTGTCATGTTCTTTATGAATACTAATCTTTCTTTTAGGATTGTATGCTTTGTATAGCATCATAGAAAGAAGCATATGATAGTAGCATGTCTAGAATTTACATGATTAAGTTTCTTTGCAGATATCATAAAGATAGATGGATAGATTAGATCAAGAGTTGGTCCAATGTAGAAATGGCACAAAGATATGAAGGAGATGACTAACAACTCTATTACTTCCAATGATATAAACCATCAAATTTATGAATAGATTTCATATTTGCAGGACTATGACCATATCCCCATTTTTATACAGATATAAGATGTGCTTGTTTAAGGTGGATCTTGTTATATTACAAGTTGGACTTGGGCTTCATTCTGGATTTTTGAAGTTACTTTTATTATTTCATCCATGGTTCATTACGTCAGTGCACTACAATTAAATCTGTGAGTATGTGGCTTTTCTCAAAATTTGTTTAGTGTACAAGGTTCCTCTACATATCATACCTATGTATATTGACAAATTTTTGGTAGTGCATGGACTTTAGATCTATTTTCTATTAGAATTTATTCAAATAATGGTTTCTAGCTCTTGGATTTGGAAAATTCGTGGATTTTGGGTATGGGTCATTGCGTTATTCGTACTTACACCCTTTTCTCACATTTCTTTCTCTGGTGGCTGGCAATGCATTTTGATTTCTAAAATGATCCATGTGTATCTCCTCATGCTCAAATAGAAGACAACCTCTTATGAAAAATCTATCACTCAAGACTATGGTCATTAATTACTATATATACATGGGTCACCTCCTTTATCTGCCACTTATGAATATGGTCATTACTCACTACATACATCGATCACCTCCTTTGAATCTATATACAAAATTAAAGTCAACATATAAAAACATGAGTTTCCCCATCACCAGATGTGTATTTCCTCTTTGGTTCATGGCCATTGTGGAGAGTGGCTCCAAATCACATCTTGACTTGTGTGATACATGCATTTCCAATGTGGATTGTTTCGGCACAACACTTCATGTTGTTCACGTTGTGTCGAATCACTTATTCAACATTATAGTGTTGCAGTGAGAGGTCCATTACTAGAAACATACAAACCCATGGTTATGAGTAAACCTGACAAAACGCTTCTCCAAGATTTTCATTTCCAACTTAGTTATGGGTCATCCACAAGTCCAAATTTATGGGTAAACCGCACAAAACCCTTATCCAAGATTCCCATTGCCAACTCAGTTATGGGTAATCTACAAACCCACAGTTATGGGTTAACCATAAAAAACCCTTGTCTTCGTCAACGGTTATGTATCATTCTTAAACCCACATTTATGCATTAACCACACAATACCCTTCTCTTCAATGGCACTTGGCACATTGTAACCATGATGATTAAGGGTCATCCATAAACCCATGGTTGTGGGTTAACCACACAAAACCCTTCTCTCCATTGGCTCATATCTTCTTTAACAACACAATTGGTTCACCAAGAGCCACATTCAACAGAAGCTTCTAATGAGAGAACTTGACACAATGGGGACCTTCACTTCATAAGGGGGCATGATTGATCCGAGTGGAAAATGGTATCTACCCATGGTATCTACTTATGGAGTTCACCCATGGCATTTAATAATAAAAGGATGTAACTCAAGAAGGCAACAAAGATACTATAAATATTAGGCCTCACCTTTCAAAAGACACTTTCTTCTTCATGATGTAGATGTAAGAGGTTTTTATTTTTTATTCTTTTTAAAACAAGTTGGATTCTATCTCTTTCTTTTCATATTTTGTGATGTATTTGTGTGCATTTTATTAATGTTCTTGAGAATATTTTCATGGAATATTTTATATTTTCTCTCCTCCGCTCTTGGCATTCAACCCTTCTAGATCTTAGCCCCTAAGATCCAGATCATGAATTCTCAAAACCTAATGCAAACATATCCCATTCATCTCATCAAGAAATATAAGAGAATAATATTTGTATCCCTCGTAGATTGGTGAAGTTTGCAAACCCTGAAAAGTGTCAGAGATGTTGCTTCATTCTGAAGATCCCACGCCAAGATTCCTAATCCAATTTCCTACACACATGCAACGCCAAACAAGACAAAGTTTTCCTCCGTAGAAGGTAGGTTAGCATGTACTAGCAATAATCAAAACACATTCATATATAAGGGAACATGAGATATGTGAGAGAGAATTAATGAGTACTTTCATAAATCAAAATGACAAAAGTACATTATATCTTAGTGCACCCATGGGAACTTCTTCATTAATCCTTGACATTATCCTTCCCTCAACTTACAATAAGACTAGGCTCATCTCACATGCAAGAGAAGTTTTGGAAATGAACCACCAACATCATTGAGTTATACTCTCTATATGAACTCCTTCTCCTCTTGAAAGGGTCTCTATATATAGATTTTTCCAAAATCAAGAGGATGTATCTAGACACCTGGGGCCATGAGAATTTAGGTAACTTCTTTAATAATTAACCCCCAAACAACTCAAGAATAAGTGGGTCGAGCTAACCTTCTTAGGAATGGCCTATTCTAGAAATTTGATCTCCATTGTTCCCATGCCAAAGGCAAGTGGGGTAACTAGGTGTTAGACTACCTCACAGCTATAATGGAGCGATGAGTGTCAAGATGACAAGATTTTGGTAGAAATGGGCTAATAAAAGTGCACAATCAAGGAGGAAGAAGTGTGCATTTAGTCCAACAATTAAGAGGTGGAACTAGGATTTCTCTCATTGACATGTGGTAAGAAATATGTGCTATAACACCCATACATGAAGTTGAATCATTTGATATATAGTCATTACACCATACTTGATAAAAGTGGAGAAAATTATATAAGTTCAACATTCCGCCATATATAGATTTTCATTAAGTTTTCAATGTATATTTTCTCCAAACATATTTCCACCATTATTAGAACAAACTGACATGTATCCTAAAAATCCAAAATACATCCAAACAAAAGATTAAGAGCAACTTGTATTGGACACCATTGATGGCAATATGCATGCCACACAAGGATGCAAAACATTCCCTTATTTTAGGTGGCCAAAGAAAGAGAAGTCCCAACATAAGGTAAGTGGCATACAACTACTAAATTGGAGTGCATGTTTCCTCATCTACATAAGTAGGAAATGGGGACCATTTCCTATTAAGGGGCAAGTTCTAATCCATTCCAAGGCTCCATTGGCAAGAAATTAACTTCTACATAGTCCTTCATCAACTTCTGGGTCAAATATTAGTTCATGACTCCGTCAAACCTCAATATAACTTGACTTATTCAAACCTCAGTTAACCCTTAATCAATAAATTCATGCAACCATCAACAAGGATTTATCATAACATATGGTGTATGAAACCTAAGGATCGTTAATATACATGTCACGTGACATTCTAAGCACCCATGAAATTGACATCCACATGGTAGCATGTGTCTCTTCTTCTAACTAACAACTAGCAAGAAGTCAACTAATCTTCTACATTAATTTTTGTGACTAAATTGTAATTGAAATTTAGTAGCTTGGGAACCCTAGTGCTGCTCAAAGATTATATAAATACATGTAAGCTTTATGCGAAAAGGGTTTTGTTTTATTTGAAATATAGATCTCTCTATTATTGTATACAATTTTGTTGACTCAAATCACCTACACTTGAGGTTTATGCATACAAACTTTGAAGGCCAACTTTAAAAGGTGGTTAATCATTGCATTGAAGTTTTTAGTCAATATTTGTCTCCATTGTCTATTCCTAGCTTCCAACTTCATGTGATCATGCTTTCTTATTACTTTCATTTGATTTTTTTTGTTACTTGTACACAAGTTTTCATAGACTATAACCTTTTACATGCTCCTACCATAACGAAGCTTGATTACTTCAATTGAGTATGTTGTACCTTATCTTTATCGAAGTGATATAGATCACATGTGAAATTCCAATTCAGTCCCTCAAGTTTACCAACTACTATTGTCATCAGTAGTTGAGACACCCTCCATTTGAATATTCTTTGGAAGAGGAGGGGGATTCCATGAAGTTTTACCAATGAATACATACATATATCAATCACCTAGAGGGTTGGATCCATCAGTGAAGATGGAAGAGATTTTTATTAGTATGTAAGTTTTAATTCTCATGAGGGATTTTACTAGAGCCATGGGGTCATGTTAAGGTAATAATTGAACATGTGTTTGCAACTAAATATATTATATTAAATGATATCATGACCAAAGTGTGAATAATTGGATCAAACCCAACCTTATGTTTTTCAATGTTTTCAAAAAAAGCTTAATAGGTTAGCTCAATTAGTTTAAATAAACTATTTCAAGCTAAATTTCATGATGAGGCCTTAATTAATATTAAGTTCCATTTAGTCTCACTAAGTTATTGATCACTATTATGGCTAATGGTTGCAATCCACTCCATATTTTTATTACAAAAAGAGAAAAAGATCTCGCATAGTTTTCATTAAAAACAAAAAATAAATTAAAAACCCTAAAGACTTAATCAACATTTAAAAATGATTATTATGTAGAAAACTCTAAGGAGGCTTACCAAATATCTACTTCCTAACTTAAGACATGGCAAGGTCATAACGTGTTATGTAAGGCCTTTATTAAAAAATCAAGTCTATTTAGGCATGGGTACTTTATTTCTTTCCTATCATAAACAGTACCATATAGATAACCTATGATGGAGAACCCTCCATTTCTCCCTTTCCTTCTAACTTGGTGTGAGCCTAATCGTGTAAGGTTTTAAAGACATATGAAGAAGATTTAATTGAGGTCATGTAAACGAGTTTGGGTTCAGATTTGAATTTGAAGAGAGATAAATAATAATTCCATCAAAGAAGCTCTAAAATAATGAAAGGCAATAGTAAAATATGATATAGATCTTTAAATTATGAGCATAGATTTATTTTAAATATAGATTTAATATAAGACAATAGATTTAATTTTTTATTCGTAATTTTTTTTATGAATTGACATTATTTAAATGTTTTATATAGTTATTTTTTTTTTTGATTTTTTATTTTAATTGACATAAATAAAATTTCAATTTTAATAACGGACAAACATCTTTACACATTATACTAAATTGTAAAATGAATATCTGACAACATTTAAAACAATAAACACAAAGAACAATTCAAACCTACTGGATTTAGCTCACACCCAAACCAACTAGATTTGTCACCATGAATATCATGAAAATGAAAATAGTTTGAGCTTTATAAAAAAGAATAATTCGCATACAACATTGGGTCAAATAATTCCCATACAACATAGGTCTTCTATGTAAAGATTCCGAGCAGCCTCCTTTCTACACAAATTTAAAGTGAGAGAGTTAAACAAGGAATATGCTTAAACTTTATATTTACATCTCAAATGAAAAGCGAGAATATGCTTTCATTTCAAATCTAGAGTGTGTTATATATATCGAAAGAGCATCCTCATATAATTTTCAGGGACATGAGAGTGACTCATCATGTAAGATGCTCTTTCACTTCTTTTTACCGGGGAATATATCAAATATTAAGATATAAAAATATTTTTATAAATTAATATAATATTTTTTATGGTTGATATGACAATTGAGTTAATGATACGTTTTTTATTGTAAAAAAATTAATAGTATTAAGATATAAGATTAGTATTAACTAAGTAATTTATAGTTTTTATTGTTAAAAAAATTAATACTATTAAGAATATAAGATTAGTATTATTAAGTAATTTGATAAATGAAAAGAATGTTTAGTTTTTGGTAGAATTTTAGTAATTTTAATTTATATTTATAATTATTAATTTAGGTAATATAAGTTGTAGATAATTGATTAGTTAATAATTATTCTTAGATATATTGTTAAAGTTGATGTGTTGTCATTATTTTAGGGATAATGAATCTTAGAGTCAAAAGAGAAACTCACTTCTTTTCTCCCTTGATTAAACTTGATCTATTATTATCGACACCTTTGGTTGAAGCACTATATGGTACCATTCCTCATGATGGGAATGGGAACTTCTAATCCAACTATGGCCACACTTGCATGCCCTACCATGTCAATTGCACCCTTTACATATACAACATTCAAGTGTTCACATTAGGTATATTTCTAAGTGCTTTGCCCTTTGCTTTGTTTCCAAAAAAATAAAAAAAACGGTAAAAGAAGCGCTTACTATCTCCATCCAAGTATATGTAAATGCAATTAAGATACTAAGCATGGCCTCATTTGTATAATTATGGACCCAACCAAAATTTTTGAATCTTCACCAGTTGATATTTAAAATTTGGAAGCCAAATATTAAGGAAGAAGCCTTTGTTTACCCAAACACCAAAGGTTCATTTGTAAGGAAGTGTGACAAGGAAAAATTATAGGTCTCATTCTTAAAACAAAAACATGGTTTTAGAGAAATGTAGGCCTTTGCATGAAGATTTAGTCCCCCACTTTTGAACCAAATATAGATTCTTTGGACTTGGATCTAGTATGACAAAGGTTACTTAGCCTACCCCTATAGTTTTGGGGTTTTAAATCCCTTTGAGATATAAGAATTGACTTAAAGTAAATTTCATTTATATGGTGAAAAGACAACAAACAAACACATCACCACACACACACACACACATACTTTATTAATGGGTTTTCAATAGAAATTAATTTAGTATCCAAGGACTACACCTAGAATGAACCCCTTGAATGCACATGTGACTTGCAAATGCAAAGCTTGTTTCGAAATTGGTCATATAAAAATGCATTTCGCTAACCAAAGCAAAGTTTTCCTTGTGAATAATCCTTACAAGAATCCTACTTCATGGTTCAATGCAAAAGAATTTGTTCATCTCATTAGAAAATAATATATAAATGTCACACAACTAGACCATGTTAGAAAAAGTAGGATTAAGTAAGGAAGTAGGGTGACTCAATTCAAAAGATATAGAAAAATCCCATTCATAAAAGGGTTTGTAGGACAAGTTATTAGTAATAGAATTAGTGTAACCAACCCCACCCGATGAACCGAAGGAAGTGGTAGTAATGTTGTTAGCTTGTTGGGCAGCGAATCGCCCCATAGTATGTTTTTGGGGCTTGAAGCCTAAATTTTGGTAAAAGTGTAATGTAAAGACCTCGCAAAATGCGGGTGTGGGGCGCAAGAGTCTAGGGTTGTCTGCCCTAAGATAATGTAATTGAATGTAAAGTGTGTCAGCCTACCCATGGTCCGCGGACCATGGGATTATATAACTAGAGCAAGGCTCTAAGGGTAAAGTGAGTCTTAGCTTGGAGAAGTCATATGGGTTTTTGGATGATGAATTAGATTTGAGTTTGTAAGTCCGAGTCTTGGGTTGTAGTAGTAGTAAGAGGCTTTGCAGCTGAGTGCGCAGAGGCCTAGTAGAGTCCGCAGCTATGTGCGCAGACCTCTGTAGCTGAGTGCGTAGGGCGGAGTTGGGATTGTACTTGGAAAGAGAATTAATAAAAGATAAGTTGATTTTGGAATATTTTGTGTCTATGCTTCTATTATATTTATGCATCTCTTTAGAGTTTATGTTGAGAGATTAATGAGAATATTGGGCCCACATAATTAAGTTAAGATCTATAATAAAAGCACAGTAAGGAATAAGGATCTAGACAACACCTCTTCGTGCTCTTTATAGAGCCACGCGGAAGCAGTTGCACAAGTTGCGAAGGACAGATGACTGCGCGAAGCAGCACAAGCACACAGGTTCGGTTCGCAAACTTCCCATACTTCATCAAGACGTCCCTAGGGCGCGGAAACCTAGTTCCAACACCCTCCCGTACTACCTCGGGTAAGACCTCAGTTGGTGCACCGTGGACTGTTGCTAAAAGGGCTGGTAGTTCTGGGATTTGTTTGGCTAAATCACTTCTGAACTTGGATCAAGCCCCAACAAGCCAACAAATGGTTCTATTGCTAGGACCAAGATCTGCCTAAGGGATGTCTGATGTCGTGCCACTGGAACCCAACAGAGAAGAAAATTGAAGAGTGGTTGGACAAGAAGCTTCGCGAGTTCGTGACACATGAAAACAAAACTCCACATGTATCCGAGGAAAGGTGGCTGGATCGCTACGTGTATACAGAAATCCACGAGATCTTCTTTGCATCCTTTCCTTATGAACTGTATGAGTGGATCGCGACATTAGGTGATAGCCAGGGAAGGTGTAAGCTCGACCAACCAATAGTGTGGACTACGAAGTTAGTGCACAGACTAGAGGCATTAGAAGATAATATCACGCGAGTTGTGGACAATTGGCTCGACCAGATAATAAGGGGTTTTATCACTGAATTTGTGATAGACACAACCGTGAGCTACAGTGAAGTAGAGCGATGTTTTCTCAAGGGACCGCGAGGTAAGTACATTAAATCTTTGAATACCTGGATTAAGATGTCGTTATGTGAAAAGCAGGTTATGCGAATACATTAATGTTTGGAACGACGTGGAGCGGAAAGATCTACAAAGGTAGCAAGGGATTAGGAAATAGTCCCTTAATATCACCTTTGCAAGAAATCGAGGAAGAGCTCGCTTGGGTTTCTCCAAGAAGTGCGGTCAGTTTGATAAGGTAGCGCATTCCACAGTTATCACCTCCACTTACGCCATCACCCGCTTCACATACTTCACCTCCATCTTCACTCACTCCACCTCCACAAAACCCGCAGTTTAGCATGGTGAGCGTGATCAAGCTACCCATATTCAGAGGAGTAGGGAATGAGGATCCAAACCAGTTCTAGTTCGTGGTGAGAGAAGTGTGGGAAGCACAAGGGGTCACAGATGACAACATTAAGAAGGCTACATTGGTGAGCACACTGCAGGATCGCACGTTGACATGGTATATCAAGCATTCCAATGATCACCCAAGTGCAGGAATAGTAGAGATCCAGAATGCACTGAACAGAGAATTTAGCTAGCCGAAATCATAGACACAGTCAATCATCAGATTTAAAGAGATCGCGATGCTTCTAGGCGAGACCCACTGGGATCTAGATCAATGGCTAAAGAGTACAATCCGCGAGGCTAATATGATGCTCACAAATGTGCAGCATCGTGCATGGTTTGTGGCATCTCTGACACCACACTTGAGGACGGCGGTGTCGCAACAGAAATTGTCTACCCAGGCTGAACTGTTGGAAATGGCGATGAGATTGCATGAGACATCGATACAAGATCCAGGGCTGGGAGTTCAACAAATCCACGTGTAACTACAAAATCTCTACCTGGAAATGTAGAGCTTGAAGCAGGATAGGGCACCATGGCTAGAGGCGTGCAAGGAAGTGTGGTGCGTAAAATGCAAAGGCCAGGGCCATAACAAGTATCATTGTCCAGTATTTGTGAACTACTTGGTAGGAGGGGGTCCAATGCCATTGAGACCAGAGGCACAGGCAGGGCCGAGTGTTACACCCACACTATGGTGCGTGATCTGTCAGATAGGAGGAAAGCACATGACGGATAATTGTCATTTGTTGTAGAAGTATACAATGGCACTCCAACAACTATTTTGTAATTTATGTAGGTCGGTGGGCCACAACGAGCGTACTTGTCGGAGCTACGAGTTAATGATGGATCGAACCCCAGCCTATGAGATGCAGATAGAAATGTGAGCCCTCGACCTAATGGCAGGAATGGCATGCAATGGATTTCAAGGGTGAGGTCGAGGAGGGGAGGAATGGGGCCAGGAAGGGGCCATGGATAGTTAATTTTTTACAATTGCAGAGGACCAGGGCACTACGCCCGCAAATGTACCAACCCAACGAGAGTATCTAGTTCATACTGTGCTCAGTTTGATCATGAAATGGTAGATTGTCCTACGCTGATCACACATATGCGCGAGAAAGGGGTACTCTAGCCTACTTCGACTCAAAATATTCAAATGATAAGGTTTGAACCGGGCGAAGAAGACCCAAATGTGAATATAGTGCTCAGAAGCGGTGTGACTACAGGGGAAGATAAGGGGAAGCAGCCCGAGGAAGATACATGGGTTCGCAAGGCCCCTACAAAGGAACCTAAGTTTGACTAGAACGCATAAAGGAGACGTTCATGGAAGCTAATAAGAGCTTCGCGGAGGCCTCCACTTCAGGTAGTAAGGATCAACCAGAGACTAGAGGCATTAGAAGATAAGATCACGCGAGCTGAGACCAGATAATAGGGGGTTTTATCACTGAATTTTTGATAGACACAACCGTGAGCTACAGCGAAGCAGAGCGATGTTTTCTCAAGGGACCGCAAGGTAAGTACATTAAATCTTTGAATACCTGGATTAAGATGTCTTTATGTGAAAAGCAGGTTATGCGAATACATTAATGTTTGGAATGACGTGGAGCGGAAAGATCTACAAAGGTAGCAAGGGATTAGGAAATAGTCCCTTAGTATCACCTTTGCAAGAAATCGAGGAAGAGCTCGCTCGGGTTTCTCCGAGAAGTGCGGTCAGTTTGATAAGGTAATGCATTCCGCAGTTATCACCTCCACTTATGCCATCACCTGCTTCACCTACTTCAACTCCATCTTCACTCACTCCACCTCCACAAAACCCACAGTTTAGCATGGCGAGCGCGATCAAGCTACCCATATTCAGAGGAGTAGGGAATGAGGATCCAAACCAGTTCTAGTTCGTGGTGAGAGCAGTGTGGGAAGAAAAAGGGGTCACAGATGACAACATTAAGAAGGCTACATTGGTGAGCACATTGCAGGATCACGCGTTGACATGGTATATCAAGCATTCCAATGATCACCCAAGTGCAGGAATAGCAAAGATCCAGAATGCACTAAACAGAGAATTTAGCTAGCCGAAATCAGAGACATAGTCAATCATCAGATTTAAAGAGATCACGATGCTTCTAGGCGAGACCCACTGGGATCTAGATCAGCGGCTAAAGAGTACAATCCGTGAGGCTAATATGATGCTCACAAATGTGCAGCATCGTGCATGGTTTGTGGCATCTCTGACACCACACTTGAAGACGACGTTGTCGCAACAGAAATTGTCTACCCAGGCTGAACTGTTGGAAATGGCGATGAGGTTGCATGAGACACTGATACAAGATCCAAGGCTGGGAGTTCAACAAATCCACGTGTAACTACAGAATCTCTACCTGGAAATGCAGAGCTTGAAGCAGGATAGGGCACCATGGCTAGATGCGCGCAAGGAAGTGTGGTGCGTAAAATGCAAAGGCCAGGGCCATAACAAGTATCATTGTCCAGTATTTGTGAACTACTTGGTAGGAGGGGGGCCAATGCCATTGAGACCAGAGGCACAGGCAGGGCCGAGTGTTACACCCACACTATGGTGCGTGATCTGTCAGATAGGAGGAAAGCACATGACGGATAATTGTCATTTGTTATAGAAGTATACAACGGGACCCCATCAACTATTTTGTAATTTATGTAGGTCGGTGGGCCACAACGAGCATACTTGTCGGAGCTACGAGTTAATGATGGATCGAACCCCAGCCTATCAGATGCAGACAGAAATGTGAGCCTTCGACCTAATGGCGGGAATGGCATGCAATGGATTTCAAGGGTGAGGTCGAGGATGGGGAGGAATGGGGCCAGGAAAGGGCCATGGATAGTTAATTTGTTACAATTGCAGAGGACCAGGGCACTATGCCCGCAAATGTACCAACCCGACAAGAGTATCTAGTTCATACTGAGCTCAATTTGATCATGAAATGGTAGATTTTCCTACGTTGATCGCACAGATGTGCGAGAAAGGGGTACTCCAGCCTACTTCAACTCAAAATATTCAAATGAGAAGGTCTGAACCGGGCGAAGAAGACCCAAATGTGAATATAGTGCTCAGAAGCGGTGTGACTACAGGGGAAGATAAGGGGAAGCAGCCCGAGGAAGATACATGGGTTTGTAAGGCCTCTACAAAGGAACCTAAGTTTGACTTAGAACGTGTAAAGAAGACGTTCATGGAAGCTAAGAAGAGCTTCGCGGAGGCCTCCACTTCAGGTAGTAAGGATCAACCAGAGACAGGGATGGATCCTTCTATGCTTACTACCTTTTTGGAGACATGCATGAAACTATTGCGTGATAATAAGGCAATTAAGGGACTACAATAGTTGATCACTAGGTGCATAGGGGCAGGGGAACCGCGTGTAGTCTGGAAACTGGGAATGCTAACATTGCGCACCAGGAGGGAAATGAGATTGACGGCACAGATTGGTGAGTATGAAATGGATCAGGTAATACTAGACCTGGGTTCGGACGTGAATGTGTTACCAAAACAAACATGGGAACGTATGGGCAGGCCCACGTTACAATGGTCCTCTATTCAATTATGAATGGCGAACCAACAAAAGATTTTTCCCATGGGGAGGTTGCAAGGGGTAATAGTTGATATCGAAGGCGCGAGTACGCAAACGAACTTTGAAGTAATAGAGATTGTTGATGAAAACAATCCGTATCCCGCGTTGCTAGGAATAGACTGGGCCACTGATATGAATGGAGTCATCAATCTGAAGAAGCGGAAGATGATATTCGAGAAAACGGCCCTACATGTAGTAGTTTCGCTAGACCCAGCCGAAGGAGCACGCTACATCGAACCAGTGCGCGATGATGGAAGTGACGATGAGCTAGATTTTATCTACAAGATAACTGGCGAGATCAGGATTCGGTGAGTTCGACTACAGATGGAAGGATCTCGTGGGAGCGTGCAAGTTCCCGCACCTCAGCTTCAGATGAAGAAGATGAACGCTGGCATAATCAATTGAACGAAGTGACAACGCTGAATTGCAACATGATGACTAGATCACTGTGTTGCGTAACAACCCAAGCCTGAGATCTGCCAACATATGATGGATTGACAGCAGTGGATGAATTCTTGAGCAAGTTTGAGAGCGTAGTACCTGAACAACAATGGTTCGATGCGTTGAAATGGGCGCTGCATGCTACACCTGCACGATGGTGAGGAACACATCAAGGAAATTTTGAAAACTGGCATGGCTATGAGAGGATGATGTGCCTACGATTTGGGAAATTGGAACTATGGACAACAAATAAATACGATGGACGCAATGACCCATGCACGCACCTCTCGAAATGGACCAAGGCCTATGGAGAAGAACCTCAGCCTGAATGGGTACACTTATTCTACCATACCCTGGATGTCATACCCATGAATTAGTATACCGAGATGGAACTCCGACATGGTATGGGCGAATGGGATGTTTTGCACGAGGGATTTTTGTTAACATTCACATTTGAAAATCGATGGTCGGACACTGTTGACGACATGATGCAAGCCGTAAAATATGCCATCTTCAAAATACCATAGGAACCACAGGAAGTAGTTCAACCAGCATGGGCAACCTAGTTAAGAAGTGCCCTAGAATGTTATAACGTACAAGTAGAGGAGGATGATGACAACCCCAAAAATATTAATATTCCAGAAACTGAAGGGTGTCGCGAAGTTCGAGGACTATCAATTGAGGATCCCGACATCACTGCGCTGCTAAAAACAAAGTAGGGAAACATTGGTACAGACATGGAGCCAAAGTATGGGACACTTGGGGACTATTGGGACGATGCTATAGTAGATAAGGTTGCCAAGTTACTCCGCGAATATCAAGATTTGTTCCCGACCAAAATCACGAACTTAAAGGGGATCATTGGTGACTTAGGGATGATGAAGATCACTCTGAAACCGGACGCGAAGCCAATTTAGCAGTGACCTTACCGTTTGACTCCGAAGTATAAAGAAAAGGTCCACGAAGAATTAGTCAAAATGCTTGTAGCTGGAATTATTGAACCAGTGGAAGAATTCGACTAGGTGAGTCCTATGGTAGTGTTATCACTGAAAAGATTTCAAAGAAAAAGGGTAAGGTAAGGAAGAATTGGTCTTGGTCATTCTCATTGTTTCTTTTAAGGATAGAGTCTTGTTCCCTTTGTTAAATATGGTCAACAATCTTGTTTTACCCACCATTGGTCCCACATTTGTTCAAAGTGTCATGTGTTAAGGCTGTTTCAAAAATTACATGCACTACGAAATCAACTAGGAGTTTTCATAGCGCAAACTCACAAAAATACACTATGTGCACTACGAAACTGTTGTAGCTGCACATCATGATTTTGTGGGCCAATTTTGAGAAGAAAAAATAAATTAAAAACCCTAAAGACTTAATCAACATTTAAAAATGATTATTATGTGGAAAACTCTGAGGAGGCTTACCAAATATCTACTTCATAACTTAAGACATGGCAAGGTTTAACGTGTTATGTAAGGCCTTCATTAAAAAATCAAATCTATTTAGGAATGGGTACTTTATTTCTTTCCTATCATAAACAATACCATATAAATAGCCTACGATGGAGAACCCTCCATTTCTCCCTTTCCTTCTAACTTGGTGTAAGCCTAATCGTGTAAGGTTTTAAAGACATATGAAGAAGATTTAATTGAGGTCATGTAAACGAGGTTGGGTTCGTATTTGAATTTGAAGAGAGATCAATAATAATTCCATCAAAGAAGCTATAAAATAATGAAAGGCAATAATAAAATAAGATATAGAGTTTTAAATTACGACCATGGATTTATTTTAAATATAGATTTAATATAAGACGAGAGATTTAATTTTTTATTCGTAATTTTTTATGAGTTGAACATTATTTAAATATTTTATATAGTTATTTATTTTCTTAATTTTTTCAGATTTTTTACTTTAGTTAGCATAAATAAAATTTCAATTTTAATAACAGACAAACATCTTTACACATTATACTAAATTATGAAATAAATATCTCGATTTACTAAACTAACAACATTTAAAACAATAAACAAAAATATATGTGACCAAATCAAACTAACAACATTTAAAACAATAAACACAAAGATATTTGTGACCAAATCAAACCTACTGGATTTAGCTCACACCCAAACCAACGAGATTTGTCCCCATGAATATCATGAAAATGAAACTAGTTTGAGCTTTATAAAAAAGAATAATTCGCATACAACATTGGGTCAAATAATTCCCATACAACATAGGCCTTCTATGTAGAGATTCCGAGCAGCCTCCTTTCTACACAAATTTAAAGTGAAAGAGTTAGACAAGGAATATGCTTAAACTTTATATTTATATCTCAAATGAAAAGCGAGAATATGCTTTCATTTCAAATCTAGAGTGTGTTATATATATCGAAAGAGCATCCTCATATCATTTTCTTATTTCAAATAATTTTGAGGGACATGAGAGTGACTCATCAGGTAAGATGCTCTTTCCCTTTTTTTCATGGGAGTATATCAATTATTAAGATATAAAAATATGTTTATAAATTAATATAATATTTTTATGGTTGATTTGAAAATTGAGTTATGATACGTTTTTTTATTGTTAAAAAAATTAATAGTACTAAAATATAACTAGCATTAACTAAGCAATTTGATAGATGAGAAGATATTTAGTTTTTGGTAGAATTTTAGTAATTTTAATTTAATAGTTGTAATTATTAATTAAGGTAATATAAGTTGTAGATAATTGATTAGTTAATAATTATTCTTAGATATATTGTTAAAGTTAATGTGTTGTCATTATTTTTTATAGGGATAATGAATCTTAGATTCGAAAGAGAAACTCACTTCTCATCTCCCTTGATTAAACTTGATCTATTATTATCAACACCTTTGGTTCAAGCACTATATTGTACCATTCCTCATGATGGGAATGGGAACTTCTAATCCAACTATGGCCAAAATTTCACGCCCTACCATGTCAATTGCACCCTTTACATATACAACATTCATATGTTCACATTAGGTATATTTCTAAGTGCTTCGCCCTTTGCTTTGTTTCCAAACAAATAAAAAAATATGGTAAAAGAAGTGCTTACTATCTCCATCCAAGTATATGTAAATGCAATTAAGATACTAAGCATGGCCTCATTTATATAATTATGGACCCAACCAAAATTTGCGATCTTCACCAGTTGATATTTAAAATTTGGAAGCCAAATATTAAGGAAGAAGCCTTTGTTTACCCAAACACCAAAGGTTCATTTGTAAGGAAGTGTGACGAGGAAAACTTATAGGTATCATTCTTAAAATAGAAACATGGTTTTAGGGAAATGTAGGCCTTTGCATGAAGACGTAGTCCCCCACTTTTGAACCAAATATAGATTCTTTGGACTTGTCTCTAGTATGACAAAGGTTACTTAGCCTGCCCCTATTGTTTTGGGGTTTTGAATCCCCTTGAGATATAATAAATGACTTAAAGTAAATTTCATTTATATGGTGAAAAGACAAGAAACAAACACATCACCACACACAAGCGCATGCGCGCACACACACATATATACTTTATTAATGGGTTTTCAATAGAAATTAATTTAGTATCCAAGGACTACACCTAGAATGAACCCCTTGAATGCACATGTGACTTGAAAATGCAAAGCTTGTTTTGAAATTGGTAATATAGAAATGCATTTCGCTAAGCAAAGCAAAGAACTTTTCCTTGTGAGTAATCCTTACAAGAATCCTACTTGATGGTTCAATGCAAAGGAATTTGTTCATCTCATTAGAAAATAATATATAAATGTCACACAACTAGACCATGTTAAAAAAGGTAAGGCGACTCAATTCAAAAGATATAGAAAAATCCCATTCATAGACGGGTTTGTAGGACAAGTCATTAGTAATAGAATTAGTGTAACCAACCCCACCCGATGGACCGAAGGAAGTGGTAATAATTTTGTTAGCTCCATCTCAAAATCTATAAGCAATAGAAGAACTAGAAAAGAAACATGTAGAAAGGGAATATAATTAGCAAGTTCCTTTTCGCACCCAAAATAAGAAGTATTTGCTCTTTCCTCATACTCCCTCCTTGGTGAACATGCATTGACATCCCCCAACAAAAAGTGGATGAGGTTGGGCCAATGTAGTACAAGAAAGAATGATCCAATATATATTTAAACAACAAACAAACCTTCTAAAAAGAAGAATATGAAATTGCAGTAAAACTAGATAATAAAGATCTTCAAGAACTTGTAACACCATTCTAGAGTAATATAAAAAATAAACAAAAAAAATCAAAAAGAAAAATAAAAAACTACCTTAACAAAAATCAACTTGCATGACACAA
>APFE030050063.1:108248-120102 GCA_000404065.3 Pinus taeda | reverse complement strand
AATTAAAATGTATATTATATGTACTTACTAAATATTTGAAAAGCACTTGTAAAATAAAAACTAATTCATTGTCAATTAGTTTTTAACTTTACCATTTGTTAGCACAATAAAATTCAAACAAATTTACTTCGTCTTTACATGTGTACTTACATAATCAATAATAAAAAGGGACTCAAATCTCTTAGATGAAAACTTCCTCCTCATGGTTTAGTAGTCCTTGACTTTAGCATGGATCGTGATCGATCTTAATAATATTATTTATATTATATAAATTTCACATATCTATATATAAAAGTATTCTCATTTTTTAGCCCCTATGATTAGCTCAATTGGTTGAGTCCTTGTCATTAAAGCACCTCATCTATTGAGAGGTCGTGGGTTCAATTCTCTCGACACTCTCAAGGTTAAGCTATATGCTTGAGCCGACAAGAAGTGATCCATTTAGGTGGATCTGTCTAGTACAAATATTACATGGACTTAGCAATCATAGATCTCTAGGTTCCATGAACCACATAGAAAAAAAAAGAAGATATTCTCATTTTTTATTTTATCAAAACCTTGATTTAATTCTTATGGAATGTCCACATAATATTTTTAGTAGTAGTGAGGATAGATGGTTTAGATATGTCTCAAAAGTAATTATAACTCTTTTAGATTGAATTTGATCCAGGTGGATATTGGTGACCACCTTCCTATACAACCTAGACCTCTAGTCGGTTTCATCAGTTTCCTTGATTACAACAACATTTACTATTTTTAGCAATTTTTCAGGTCCTGAACTTCCGACGTTGTTTTGACCCCCTAAATGACGTTTTTTTGAGGTCAGAAAAAATTCATGGCCATAGGGATGGTTATGGGGCCTGCAAAAAATCATGTAGTACTCAGAGAGATCTTTTCAACGAGGTATTGTACATGCCAAACAAAGATCATATGACCAAGTTACGACCCCGAGAAGTTGGTTTCTCAACTAACCCCAACGAGACCCACAAACTTTTGGTGTTCAATCTCTTGAGATTAGGTTTTTTGTTGTTTATGGTTTTCCCTTGTTGTTCAATAATAAAAAGGCCTTTGAGTGTCACTGTAACATAATTCAGAGGCATGTAGTCGACACATCTATTCTTAGAGATAAGCTACCATCGTTTGAGCTAGTTTATTTCCATTCTGTATGAGCCTATTTCATTTCTTTGATATTAATGAAATGAAGTTTTATTTAAGTTACATCTTTGTGTTTATGTTGGTATATGTATTCTGTTGCATCCCTATATAAGTTTGGATCAGTGGTATCAGAGTGGTCTGTTATTTCTCTATTTGTCTTTGCATGTCCACAACGAGGTCAAGGTATAAGGTGTTAGGGCTTGAACTGGTTGAACCTTTGCAATACCAGCCCCACAAACCCTGAAGACCTCCCATGGTGGAAGAAAAGAAAGACGAGGGAGCAGGAGATCCTTTCAAAATGTTGTTCGAAGAAGCCCTCAAGTGAAAGAGGAACCGAATGATGGATAACTTTTCCCAGATCCTTCGGTGGCTACCACAGCTGACACATCTTCATCCAACAACCACTCTTGATGCACCACTCCTTTAAGATACAATTCAAATTTGACATTCCCATATTTGAAGGCCAGATATATGGACCCACCATAGGTAGATGGTTAAATTTGTTGGAAGACTATTTTTTGGTTCATGACTTTTCGAATCGGGAAAATATTACTTTTGCATTTCTCAAAGTCGGCCCCCCATGTCAAGGACTAGTGGGAAAACCTACTATGAATAGAAGGACCATAGGAAACCTTCACTATTGTCTGTCTCACAATCTTGGAATTCTTCTCGAGACGCCATCAAGGAACAATATTACCCTGTCGGGACCTATGAAGATAAATACATAAAGTGTGTAGAATTTCTCATTGCAGATCACCAGATAATGCAATATACTAAAGCAAAATACTCGATCTACTTCTACAAACAAACTTGCGAAAGCTTAATCGATTATGAGCAAGATCAAATATAACACATATAACAGAGAATGAGAAATCAATAACGCATGAACATAGAAGAATACTCTAGGGAAAGCCTCAACTAGAAACCTCGATCTTTGTAATATCATACAAGTGGAAATATCTTAGGATTACACAAAGCATTAGCTCACAAGCTATCCAGCTCTCAGTACAATCCCTCACTGCTACTCATAGACAGCCAAAGGCTTCTCACAAACCTTCTCCTCTACCCTCCAAGCCTCCTATTTCCTTGTGTAGTTTCTCCTCAATCCTCAAGATGCCACCTGTGTGTAATAATCCCTCACACACTGCTTTGACCTTTGAAATAACTGCACAAACTTGAATGAGATAATTCCTTCTGCATGGATCAGTTTCCTATATAGGAAAAATTCCTCCAACTAATAGTACATTGTCCCTTTCTTTAATCTCAACTGGGTCTTTGTCTAAACTGACATGCATGAGTTATTTATGAGAGAATATTCAGTTATTTGGAGAACACTAGTTGCATGCATGCATGCATTAACTGATTGAACTCACAATTAGTTCCTCAAACTGTTTGGAACTAATTTAACTGGACTTAACTCAGTGAACTGCGCTAACTAATTATTACAACTCATCCTTAACTCCTTAATTAGGGGATAACTTCCTCAATCAAAGGGATAATTGTTGCATGTCTTCACATATACTTCATTTTTTATTTTCTCTGACTAATTAACTCAAGATGAATTAATTAATTATTTTTCAAACAGCTAGTGAGACTAAATTCGAATTTTAATTCAGGGACTAATTAAAATTGGAATCTATCCCAAAATGCTATTTATAGCAATGCTATTTTTTGCTATTTCCAACAGAGTTGGAGTATATCCTAAAACGCTATTTATAGAAATTATATTTATAGCATTTCTATTTATAGCATTTCTTGTTGCTATTTTCAACAAAGTGGACCACGTTGTGGTAGGGAAGGGACCAAGACATGCCGAAGTTCACAAATATTTTTCATACCCTTCGCACGAAGTTGGGTATCAAGGATTCTAAGCGACATTTAGTACTCAAGTACGATGGTTGTCTACACAAGTACATCCAGGACGAGATGGAGTTCCTGGACATCTCCTTGCTTGGCACCACCTATTGATACGTTGTTAAGATTAAGAAAAAATTTAAACATAAGAAGCGAGACTTTAGATCTGTGAATCTGAAGCAAGGGAAAGGCACCCCAAAATTGTTGAACAAAGGACAAAGCCAAGGCAGGGTAACCCAAGACAACCCTCTGAAGCTACAGGCAAAGAACAACACCATGAAGATAAAGAAGGACATAGGGAAATGATGTGAGTTCTATAAGATACCAAGTCATAACACAAGTGAGTGTCGAGCCAAGAAGTCACTAGTGGTCGAGCTGAAGGCTTCCAAATCAAATGCATGTTTCATCTTTGAGTTAGAACCCGAAAAGGGGAATGACAAAGGGAAGAAAATTATTGATGTGGAGCCCAATGCCACCGTTTCCGCCACCAAGATCCAGAAGATTGAGCCTGGAGATCCAGAGGAGGGGGAGAGACTCTTCCACTCACAAATGTGGGTGAGGGGTTATTTGCGGCAGTTCATTGTTGACAGTGGAAGCCAAAATAAACTCATTTCAGTAGAGTTGATGAAGTGGTTGGGCCTACTGACAACACCACACCCACAATCGTACACCATCGGGTGGCTTCACTAAGGACGAGATCTCCATGTCACCCATCAATATTGCCTTCCCTACAACATCAAGCCCTTCATAGATGAGGTATCATTTGATGTTGCTACTCTTGAATTTTTTAATGTATTATTAGGCCAATTGTACTTGTGGAAGCATCATGCTATGTATGATTCTATGCCTCACATTATTATTATTTATTTGGGAAATAAGTTATACAGAATACTGGAAGTAGCACTGCCTACTTCCATCTCTTTGATCTATATGAGGCAATGTAATAAGATCATTTCCCAGACCGAGAAATTTTTCTTCCTTATGATTTTGCCTCAGGGCAAAAAGAATATTGTGGCCACATCCACGACCTCTAAACAAGGCTCCTCGACACAAAAACAACAGATGGACAAGGTCATGGAGGAGTAGAGGGACATCTTCACCTCAACCATAGGGGTACCCCTACACTATCAGGTCAAGGACTGCATCAATTTGACGTCGGGCGTGTCACTACCCAATGGACCAATCTATCAACTCTCTGTGATGGAGAATGATGAAATCAAGTAGCAGATTCAGGATTTGCTGCATAAAGGGCACATTAGGAAAAGTTCATCACCCTATGGGAGCCTGATCATGTTGCTACAAAAGAAGGATGGGACTTGGAGACTCTGTATTAACTATCTGGCACTAAATAAGATCACTATTAAGAACATGTATCCAATCCCATAGACCGATGACCTTCTAGAGCAGCTCAAGGGGGCCAAATATTTCAGCAAGATTGACTTGAAGTTTGGTTATAACCAGGTACCAATCGAATCCTTTGATATGTGGAACACTGCCTTCAAATCCAAGGAGGGTGTTTTTGAATGGCTAGTCATGCATTTTGGGTTGACGAATGACCCCGCAACCTTCATGAGGTTGATGGATGACATCTTACGACCCTTCACCAACTCATTTGTGGTAGTGTATTTGGATGACGTCTTGATCTTCATCCATAGTTGGGAAGAGCACCTCCATCATATTCGACAAGTCCTCCAAACCCTGTGACAACACAAATTGTGTGCCAATTTGGAAAAATGCACTTTTGGTATGAACCAAGTTCAATATCTAGGGTACATCATTGATGAGTGGGATGTACATGTGGACCTAGCCAAGATACAAGTTATTCGGGATTGGCCAGCCCCAACCACTTTAACAGAGCTGTCTTGTTTTCTGGGTCTTTCCAATTTCTACCGTAGGTTCGTGTTGGGGTTATCTCATATCGCTTGGCCTTTGAGTCAAGTCACCAATGGTGGAGAGAAATCAAAGTTATTTTGGTATGAAACCCAACAAAAGACATTTTATGAGTTGAAGCATCGCCTTTGCTTTGCACTAGTGCTCATATTACTTGACCTATAACAAACGTTTGAGACTGAGACATATGCCTCCAACTATGTTATTGGTGCAGTTCTTACTCAACATGGGCATTCAGTGACATATCACAATGAGACACTTTGAGACACAATATGAAAGTATCCCACATATGACAAAGAGATGCATTCCATTGTGCAGGCCTACCGATAACAGAAGCATTACATTTTGGGAAAGGAAATGGTCATCCACACAGACCACCAACCCCTATAGTTCATACATACACAAGGAAAGTTGCAAAATGATCATCATCAGAAATGATCCACATACCTGCAATAGTTCCATTTGAAAATCAAGTACAAGAAGGGTGGCACTAATAATGTTGCAGATTACCTCAGCCAATTGCTGGTCATGGCGCTGACCACTATGCTTGACTCTTGTGGGAATGAGACTTCGGGGTGGCCAAAACTTTATGAGAGTGATCCAGAATTCAGCAACACATACCAAATGCTCCTGTAAGGCAAGCAGGTTCTTGATTTTCACCTCTAGGGTGCACTGTTATTCCACTTGGGACACCTTTGTGTTCCATCAAGAGAGCATGCTAAGATGATTTGGGAGATGCACTATAGTTGGTTTGCTGGACATTTTGGAGTAGAGAAAACAGTCGCAATGTTGCAGAAGTATTTTTATTAACTGAAACTTCAACAATATGTTGGGAAGTACATCAAATCTTGCATTACCTGTGCCATTGCCAAACCGAACATCAAGAAGCAAGGCCTATATACTCCTATGCCTACTCCTAGTTGACCTTGGCAATCCATATCCATGGATTACATGTCAGACCTTCCTTCGACTAAGCATGGAAATGACTGCATTTTAGTAGTCATTGACAGATTCTCTAAGATGGCCATTCTAGTGGCTTGCAAGAAGAGTATCACAACAAAAGCCACTGTTAAGCTCTTCTTTCAACGAGTGTCGGTACATTTTTGGATCCTACAATCCATTATCTCAGATTGGGACAACAAGTTCCTAAGTACATTTTTGTCAAGTCTCTGGTTGATGTTGGATACCAAGCTCACTAAGTCTACAACCTTCAACCCCCAAATTGATGACCAAACAAAGGTCATCATTTTCTGAAGGAGCGCGTCGTTAGGCTGCATCGCAAACTTCTCTCGCTCTGATATGGGTCCTACACCATCACCAAAGTTGTAGGGGACAATTCCTTTGAGCTCAACATTCCACCATTCCTTGGTGCACCCAATATTCAATGTGGACCAATTGCAACCATACTTTCCCCCATTGTTGGACACATCCAACATTGCTGAGCAATTGAGACCAATAAAGCTCAACCCAAGCTGCATCGAACATGTGACAACTGACATGATCATGGACACACATATCAAGAACACTTTCTAGCATAGGATCCAACTATATTGAGTTATCAAAGTAGGCCAACTCCTTCACCAGGGAAAGTGGTTCACTAGGGACCAAGTTCAACATAAATGTCCTCACCTCATGGAAGCTTTTCACACAATGAGGACCATTGCTTCCGAAGGGGGGGAAGACTGATCCAGGTGTATATTGGTTGCCACCTTCATATTTCACCTAGACCTCCAGTCGGTTTCATATATTTCCTTGATTATAACAGTGTTTACTTAACCGTTTTTTAGGTCCTAACCTTTTAGAGTTTTTTTAATCCCCTAAATAACGTTTTTTTGAGGTCCACATTAGGCCCATAACTATAGGCAATGATTTATTGCAAACCTTGTAGTACTTAGAGAGAT
Organism: Pinus taeda; assembly: GCA_000404065.3. Lineage (NCBI taxonomy): Eukaryota > Viridiplantae > Streptophyta > Pinopsida > Pinales > Pinaceae > Pinus > Pinus taeda. The sequence goes on along the minus strand of APFE030050063.1, from coordinate 113,302 downwards.
ATTTCCAACAAGGTATCGTATGCGCCAAACGAAGATCATATGACCAAGTTATGACCCCGGGAAGTTGGCTGACCAACTAACCCCAACGGGGCCCACAAACTCTTGGTGTTCCATCTCCTGGGGTTAGGGTTTTGGTTGTTTATGGTTTTCCCTTGTTTTCTAATAATAAAAAGGCCCTTGAGCCTCATTGTAACATAGTTCAGAGGCATGTAGCCACCAAATCTCTTCTCAGAGATAAGCTACCATCGCCCGCGCTAGTTTATTTTCATTTTGTATGTAAGCCTATTTCAGTTATTTCATATTAATTTAATGAAGTTTTATTTCTGTTGCATTTATATGTTTATGTTTGTATCTGTATTATGTTGCATTCCTATATAAGTCTAGATCATAATTAAAAAATGTTATAAAAATAAATTAAAATAAAATATTTATAAAATATTTTGATTGTGAAATCAGTTATGATTTTTGGACATGTGGTATTGATAACCTATGACATTGGCGCATCGAATTGTGCAAAGCCTATTTATAAGTTAATAATATCCATGGTAAAGTGGGAGTGCATATTATGGTTAAAATTGTTGTTATATTATAATTTTTTGTAAGTATTAAGTTTTTATGTGCTTATTAATTAAATTTAAACATGGTTACAAAATCATTATTTTAATTTATATGGTAAAAAAATCTTAATTTATAGATTTTTTCCCCTTTAAACATATTTTTTTGTTATTCTGTGGAATCAAAAAAAGTACAGAGCAACAAGATGGAAGAAATTCTCAGCAAAACACTAATGAGTTGCATAAAAGAAAATGTGTGACCATGAGATTTGGCAGCCAACTTGAAACATACAATTGTTACTGAGGGACTGAATTACAATAAGGTTGCAGCTTAAGCGAAATTAAAACTAGATCAGATGCCTTTTACATTCAAAATATCTGTAGCAAATATTGCAAGACTTGAAAGACTACGAAAAATGAACTCAACAAATATAACTCAACAGATATAACTCAACAACTTTTGAAAAAGGAACAACAACAAAACTAAAATTATCACAAGGAGTCCATCCACTAATTTGATCAAACTTGGAGAAGTCCTTTTAGGATCTTAATTTATAATTTCTATTTATATATTATTATTTTAATGTGATATGTATAATATAATTTTCTTTTACCTAAAAATTATTTGAATTTTATTAATAAAAACAAAATTACAAAATAATAAATTAAATTTATTATTATTTTAACTTTTTATTATTAATTGAACCAATATTTAAATGTTTATCATCAATTATAAACACTATAATGTATCATCACACTAAACTCTATATTACTTTTAACTTTTATTATTTTAATTGAGTCGAAAGGTACAAATAAACATTCACACCAATATAATAAATTATTTTGTAATTACATTTATATTTTAAAATAAAAATACTTCAAACTATAATATAAATTAAATACATTAATACCTTAAAATTAAAGGTTTTAACTATAGAAAAACTAAAAACCTCAACAACGATGACTTTGCACCTTAGAGTTGAAGGCTCTAGCTTCACATCAAAAAGCAACCCAAAGAATTATAAGTATTATAGAAAAAACCAAGGACCTCATCAACGATGACTTTGCACCTTAGAGTTGAAGGCTCTAGCTTCACATCAAAGAGCAACCCAAAGAATTATAAGTAATTACTTCTTTGCTACTAATTTTTTTTTTCAATTATGAAGCTTAAATTTTATAAACTCCTCTATTTATAATATTGCTCATATTTATAAAATATTGTAAAGTTTTTAATATGCAATTTTTTTTTTAAATTTTATATATAAAAATAATAATAATATAATGTTTAAAATTATATATGATTTGATATGGGAAATTTAATATAAAAGAGATTTAGTTAGAAGTTAACCGTTATATTTTTGTTTTTTAGATTAGATAATGCAAGTATTAGTAAGAGAAATTCATTATGGAGTTTCTTTAGATATAATGGTCTAAATCACTATTACAAAATACACTATTTATATTATGTTTTAATATCTCATTTTTAGATGTTTCACTTAACTATGAATGAATAATAATGCTAAAAGAATGACATTTTTTTTCTTTCCAGCAGTTTAATAAACATTCAAGGCCAGGGTTAGGGTTAAGGTTTTTGCATGCCTTAACCCTCAATTATTGTTAAGGTTTAGATTTCTTAGAATCTTTTTAAAAGTCCACTAGTGATTAGCTCCACACGAGTGAGTAATGTTGACTAACATGACATCATTTTACTACCATTGTGGTTAACAAGATAAGTCAATTTGTGAGAGACATAACTTTCACTTGCAAAGTCCAATTAAAGTCATTTTCTCATTTTTGAACAACTTTAAAGACATAAAATAACATTAAGAGTTATGCTTACAAAATTTTAATCTAAAAACATGGCGCCTCAAATTGTCTCTAAAAAATTTCAAACTCCAAATCAATAAATTATAAATAAACCTTAAAAAAAATACCAAATAAATAAAAATTATATAATAATATACCATAGAATATTTTTTAATATTTAATAATTTATATAATAATATAAATGTACAAAATAAATAAAAATTATATAATAATATACCATAGAAAATTTTTTAATATTTAATAATTTATATAATAATATTCTAAAACATTTATATTATTTAGTAGTGTAATGTCGTTATTTTTTCCCTGGGTATGTTTTTAAAATTTTTAAAGATACTGAATACTTCTCTTCCATGTTAAGGATAATTTTTAAAATAAATAAAAAATTTCATAATTTAAAATCAAATTAATAATAGACTTTTTTTTTTGATAAGTGGGTGAATCTTGAAAATCACTCTTACCCTGTGGCTGAGAAGCCACGACTCAGGGGCATCTAAGTCGTCAAAGTCACCCGGGGATCGCACCCGGCCTGAGCTGCACCAGCGAAAACCATGTTGAATTTTTTGGTATCGACGAGACTAGAACCGGTGACCTTTGCATATGGAACGCCTTAACAACGCTTTCCTTCACCAACTGTTCTATATCTCTTTGATCAAATTAATAATGGATTTAAAAACTATAAAATTTAATAAATAATTCACTACAAACTATTAAATATATTAAAAAGGAATATTTAAATTTAAATTTAAATTTAAACGAAAAATATAATAACTCTTTAAATTACATTAATAATTAAAACCCAATTCTTTAATTACTTTTAAAACAAATAAAATTATTTAAGAAAAAATGTGACATTGTAAAGCAAGTATAAGATAACAATTGAAAGAGGGAAGAATAAGAATAACAACTTTTTCAAAATGTCCAAATATAATGTTTATAATAGATGGAATGAGGATGTGTCCACTCCCATGGAGCCCCCTCTTAGTCAAACCACATATGTCACACGTGATATAATTGACCACACATGTCTCAGGTCACTCTCCTGGATCCAATGCCACTTGTTAAAGTGTAGTGCCTCCTCTTCTACCTAAAAGTGATTCTTATATTTATTTCTATATTACTTGAGTTGTTATGTCATGCTTATATAAGTTTTACTTCAGAAAAAAGATGAAATATTTACATAGCAAACTATTTCATATTTCATTTATTAGTTGGTGTGAGTCTTACAATTCTAATATATCTCGTAAGATCAACCCTCTTAAATCATTAGAGTTAACCATGTAGGATATTCTTGGTTCACAAAATAGGTTTCAAATTATTTATCAATGTTAATAATGTAGGATATTGTTATTTATAAAATAGTTTTGAAATTTATTTATTTAGTTTTTTTTGGTCATATTTTAGAGTCTAATATGAAGGTTATGTGTGATTTTGTTGATACTCAATGTTTAATTAATCTGTGCCTTTTTTAAAATAAATAAAATATACTCTAAATAAAAAGTAATATGAACATATATAAATATACATATGTTGATCAGTTTTAATTAAAAGCATTATAAAACATTAATAATTTTACTTTGAGTGTAATCACTTTATTTTTTGTTGTGTCGAGAGGCACTCTATGGCCTAGTATGAGACGATATTGTAGTGGCATAAATGTTTGTTTGTAAATATTTACATGTCAACTTAATTAAAAAATAATAAAAAGTTAAGAATAATATATAGCCTAATATGGGGAGATGGTGTAGTGTAGTGTAAACATTTAAATTTTAGCTTAATTAATAGTAAAAAGTAAAAAGTAATAAAAATAATCAAATTTAATTTGTTATATTGTACTTTTGTTTTTATTAATAAAATTATGAACAAACTTTTAGATAAAAGAAAATCGTAGCATATATATATGTGTGTGTGTGTGTGTGTGTGTGTGTGTGTGTGTGTGTGATCTATTTAGCCTCAAGGGTTATCTCAATTGATCAAGTCCCCATTATTAAATCTCTTTTGTTATTGAGAGGTCACGGGTTCAATTCTTTCGACACTCTCGGGGTCAGGCTCTATGGCTAAGCCGACAGGTAATGACAGGTAGTGATCCCTTTGGGTGGATCTTCCTGATACAAATATTTTGTGGACGTAGTAATCACCAATCTACAAGGTTTGTGAACAACATAAAAAATAGATCCATTTACTATATAAATTAAATTATTGATTTCATAACCATATTTAAATTTAAAATAATAAGCACATAAAAACTTAATACTTATAATAAACTTACAATATAACAAGATTCTTAACTATAGATAATCACCCCCACTTTACCATGGATATTATTAACTTGTAAATAGACTTTGTTACAATACAATGGCCCAATATCATGGCTTATCAATACCACATGCCTAAAAATCATAACTCATTTCACACTCAAAATATTTTATAGATATTTTATTTTAATTTAGTTTTATAACATTTTCTTATGAATGTTGAGAGATCTTTCAATAGAAATCACATAAGAAGCTATAAGTTGATGTGTTTCGAACCATCTAGTGTGGTTCATCTTCAAGACATTTTCTTGATTAAATCTATAAGCAAAAGCGTTATAATTACTTTTGATATATATCTAAACCATCTATCCTAACTGCTACTAAAAATATTTCATGGATATACCATAGAGATTAGAAA
>APFE030050063.1:69317-104037 GCA_000404065.3 Pinus taeda | reverse complement strand
ATATTGGTTATTAATTAATAGATTACTTATTAATATGTAATGTGTACAAGAATAATATAAGAAAATTATTAGAATATTTAATGTGACATAGTTGAACATTTAATATAAAATAAGAACGTTTGAGATTTTTTACTTAAATTCTCAAGTTACGATTAACAAATGTTATTTTATAAATAAGAAGATTTAGTCTAAGAAATTTCCTAACTAAGTGTTCAATTTTGTGTTCTAATTAGCATCATTTCATAAATGAGAAAATTGTGTGTGAGAAAATATTGTAGATGGAATGTAAGTTTGAGGACATGTTTTCTTATTATCATATCAAGTTAGAAAGTAGGATCAAAATTATTAAGGTTGCAAGTATTCCATGGGACTCTAGAGAGTTGTCTATGTATGAATATGAAAATGAGTTTGACACAAGTGCTTACAAGCGATGTTAAACACCTTAAGTCCTCTTTTATCCTATCAAAGAGATTTACTTGTATAATTGTCAATTATTCACAAAGAAAGTTGATAATACCAATTGAATTAAGCTAATGGAATTATTGAGGGGAATTTGTCAAAGATGGCTAACTACCTAAAATTTTCAATTCCTTGAAATTGAATAATCAAGCAAATTAGGAAATCATATTTCATAATTAAAAGGAGGCCTTGATCCAATAAGAAATTTTAGATAAACATGTTGATTTAGACTAAACAATTGATTAACTATATTTATTATGAAGAGAAGATGAAATATTTTCCACATTTGATATTCAAACATTCAAAGCTATGAAGAAGAGAGGTTTGGATGGTGAGATCAAAGTATTTGCTAAAAAAAGTGGGAATCATTGATACTCAAATTAATACTCTAATCAATCCTATCTATTCTTCACACTATAAAATCTCAAATAAATCTATATCTCACATTTAATAGGTTAAAACCAATATGAGTAGCATAGGGAAATAAAATGTTTATAATCATCTCGTATAAAAATATGTATAGTGTGAAAGTTGATACATGGATCTTTCCTGTAGTCATTGCTTTATTGCCTATTAGTTTTGTTTGTTGTCACAACTATGAGCAATTACCACTCTTGCTAGCTATGATTAGTCATGTAATGGTGCTAGTAATTACGACACTTAACTATTGGACCATGTCTAAATCACATTTATGAGGAGAGAAGTTAGGATCCTCAACCCAAATAGATATAAATAAGGCTTTCTATTCTAGGATTAAAGCATTTAATCCCTTGATTAGCTCATTGAGCTTGGCCAAACAATCCCAATTTTTGCAAGAAATCTTTGTCAAATGGCTAGATTACATTATCTATACCTAGATCTAAGAAGAAAAGCTTTTAGTTTGTCTAAAAACTCCTTGCCAGGGAAAGTTTATAAGTCTCTCACCTAGCCCAAAATCTATGGAGGCGTAGATAACAAAGCACCAATTTCTCAAGAAAAAACGCTAGGTATCTTTGTTTGCATGTGGATGAGGACATTTTTTGTATTTTATTTCTAGATAAGAAGCACCAAAATTTGAATTTACACACAAGTCCTTTCTTAATGGCACTATAAAGAAATTTCATAACTAACTAATCCACTAACTTCAACCTAGAAGAGGAGATTACATCAACCCCTATATGGGTAAGGCTAGTTATATTTTTTTGCACGTGGACAAGGGAATTTTGTATCTTTTTCTAGATAGGAAGGATCAAAATTTGAATTTACACAAAAGTCCTTTCTTCATCAGACCGTAAAGTTTGTTTTTAACTTACTAATCCCCTAACTTCAATCGAGAAGAGAAGATTGCATTTAACCCCTATATGGGTAAGGCTACCCCATTTCACTTTAATATTTTAGGATGAAGAACCTCCAAGGCCATTGGGAACAAACTAGGGAAATACATTGATCAAACTGAATAAAAAATGCATATATATTAATGTTTCATAATATGTATGGAAGTAGATTTGGAGAAGATCCTTCCAAAGGACTTGCAAATAATTATGAAGGATTGGAATCGTCAACATGATCAAATTATGAGTAGATCCCATTTAAGTGTAACTTTCCCCATGAGTATGAATTTTTTTCTCAAAACTACCCAAAGAAGCAGGAGATATAAACTATTCCCTAGTAGTGTATGATTCCTTCTAGTTAACTAGAGTAGAAAGGCATTTAGGCTAGTGATTAGTAGAAACTAAAAACAATAGCATTAAGTGTTGTAATACACAAATATAACCTATGAATGACCTTCCAAAGTAATACCAATAGCTCTAAGAATCTTAAAATTTATAAGATTTGGAAAAGGAAAGTGTGGAGCTAGAGCAGTCGATAATACAAAAAGTATTTAGCCCCAAGAAGATTATGAAGTTGTTTTGGAAGACACAAAATCCCTACAATCCCCACTAGTGAGGAAAGAAAAGAACAAGTTTTAAAATTCAAAGTCTATTTCAAAAAGGGGAAACGTACCCTAGATGCTACAAAAAAATCCTTATCAAAAAACAATGTTAGTAATCTTACCTCTTGATCATGATAACTCATCTTAATGCATTAAATTCAAAGGTTCCTCATAACTCAAAACCTATTACAAAGTGTGAAAAAACAATAAAATTTTCCAAAAATAAAAGCAAAAAGAATAAAGCAAAAAAAAGCCCAAAATTAACTTGTTACTACTTATATAAACCTTCAATTTTAATTACATTGAGTCCATTCATACAATGTTTTAATTTATATATTTATTACTATTCAATTCACAAAACAATATATCTAACTAAATTAAACCTAAAATAATGGAAATTAAAAAAATTGCCATACATTTATTTTAAAGCAATATTTATGTTAAAAAAATTAAATTAGGACATCGTTGTAAAAATTTTTTTTTATTAATTTAATTATTCAACTCAATTTTTTTTTTTCCAATCTAAAGCTTCTTTTAAAACACATCTTAATATAATGAATTAAAATAAATAAATACATATATAAACATCTCATAAAATATGCTTGGAAAATTTCAGATATTTGTTACTATAAAACCCGTTGTTAATTTAATTATTTTAAATTTATTCAATTTTTGCTACTTGAACTTACATGTTAATATATTAATAAAAACAATAAATATATTCTTCTATTCAAAAAGTGGTACAAGGCATAAATGTTTTGATAAGTAACAAATGAAAATATGATTGTGATTTCTTTGAAAATTAAGATAAAAACTCGTGATACATATTGAATATAGAAATGTGTACTAACACCCCAAAAGGAAATAGAATCAAATTTCATTATAATATTCCAAGGTAGGAAAACCATGTCAATCATGTTTCATTTTAGAAGGTTGTTGTTTAAAAATGAAAACAAAGTGTGACTCTTAAAATGTGTGTATGACTTTTTATAAAATGGCTTGGATGCTCAGTTGATTCAATTTAGTTTCATACTTCCATGTTGGATTGATGACTTATTTTATCAAAGGGCAAGTTTATTCTTATTCTTATTCCTATTGCCATAGGAATATATTGATTACATTGATTATGGAAGGTGAAAGTAGAAAAATAAAATAAATATTAGAATTGAAAAATTTTTTGATGTTTGAGGTCTTGAAAGTAAATAATAATTTAAAAATAAATAAGTTTAGAGAATAATTTATTTATTTTATAAAATTAAAAAATTTAGCAAGAAAGTTAATTTGTTATAATCGAGTAAATTTTTAATGGTTATTTAATAAAACCTATATATATTATAGAATAATTAAGTTATATATTTTAATCAATATAAATAACATTAAATGGGCAGAATACTTAGATAGAGTTAATTTTTAAAAAAGGAAAGTTGTATACTATTTGTTTATGTTTTTTTGTTTTATTTTAAAGTAATTTATTTCATTTATATAAATGTAAAAAAGGGAAAGTTGCATAGCATTTAGTTCATGTTTTTGTTTTGTTTTTAATGTAATGTATTTTAGTTATTGTTTATGTTAAATTGTTATCTTAAGTTCATGTTCGAACACATGTTCAAGCTCATGCTTAGACATCATTCTAGGTTTACAATCTTAAAGTTTTTCATTTTCTCGGATTCTTTTAAAGTTAAACTCTATTAATAAGGTTAACTATAAAGAATATTATTAAAAAAAAGGAAGAAAAATATATTACCAAATAGTTACAATGCACAACTTCGTAGTAGCATGCATCTAGATGAAATTTTTAACTTTGAAAACTATCTAGTGTTTCTCCACATCTTTTAGAGAATTATATTGTATTCAACTCTAGATTCAATCAACCATGAATGAGATTTATTATACTTAAAAATAATACATGCAATTTTATATGGTTACAATGAAGTTATAAGAATATTGCATAGCTCATACCTCATATTGGAATTTAGGTGGCTTCCATGAAATGCTAATTCGAAACACATAGTACAACAAACTGAAAAGAGTGGAGAAAATTGACAATAGTTGATGGAGAAGAACTTAAAGAAACTTATCCAATGTTCATAACATCCTAATATGGAAACAAAATATGAAAATGTATCGCAATTAAGTCTCACTTATGAGATAGATGTAGGTTAAGTTAATGGTCTAAGAACAAAATATGAAAATGTGTCACAATATGTGTCTCCCTTATGAAGTGGATATAACTAACATGGGTAAAATTAACCAAGTGCATGCACCTCCTGCAATCATATGCACTTCAATGAGGTGGCATAATTTCTACTCTGTGTTTTTTTAAGATTGTAGATTATTGCATGTTGTTTGTAATTCAGATTAAAAATAGATGGTGTGTGGTTAGGACATATGGAGATGAATAAAACACTGGAATATGTGCAACCACACTTGCCACTAATAACATAAGTGGAGAAGCTTGAATCCTTGCAAGGACATATAGGTAATTGTGGCAATGTTAGCCAAGGTGAAACTAGTTTAAAAAGAATGAAGAAACCATATTTTTCAACCTTTGGCCTCTCCTTGGTTTATGTTCAATGTATCAAAATTGTTCATTTTCTTGTTATTTTTGCCTTCATCACTTATTGGGTATTCATAACGTGTCTATAAACTTGGTTGATTGGATTTGGCTAGTGGTTTTCTAGTTGCCTAGCTAAATCATATCCATTAGAGTGGATTGTATCAAAGTTGTCTTACCCAAGGAATGAAAACACACATTTGAAGGGTTCAAACATCCTTTTATTGTTGAGGTAGAATTTGGAGATGAAAGAGATATATTAATCACATCGTGTAATGTAAAATTGTTGAAAGGCAATGAGGCATTGATGCATTCATTGTAGGGAATTTCAGAGTGTTAAAGGAGTGAGCAAACATCACCTTAGGATTACTCCATTGAGAGAGAGGTCTATTCTTGGTGGTTAGATCCCTTGAATTTGGGAGCTACACCTAATTCTTAGTTCTTTATAATGAATAAGTTATTTCCCTTTTCCATAGGGATAACTAGGACCATATCAATACAGAAGATTGCTAGCTAACTTAAATTGTTCAAGTTCATACAACTGACTAATTTCAAGTAGGATCGCAAGTTACCCTTTTCTAATGTAGATATGGTTTTTCTTTTTTACTCCATAATGTGGTCATTTTTTTTGTGAGACTTAACTAATAAATTAGGTTCATACAAGCTTCTAAAATAAAATGGTTGTGGTATCCCTAGTATCACATAATGGGAATGGACACATGCTTCCTTCCTTTGCTAGGAGGCTTCATTTCTCTCTTCTCATTCCTTCATTAAGCCCTCATTACTTCTCCTTCCTTCATTAAAAGGTCCCTCGTCGCTAGAATTATTTATTTTGCATTCATCGAGAGGATTTCTTAAGAGGTAGACTTGTAAAACTAACAAAGCTAGACTAGTTGCTAATAAGGATCACACCCTTCCATAATTAATAAGAGTAATTTATTAGACTAGAAGGTAGGTGAGTAGAACTAGTGATGATCATATTCAATGGATTTTTGAGAAAGGATTTCTACTTTTTCCAACATATAAAATAAATAAGTTTGGACAGGTATGTTGGAAGTTGGCCATAATTCTTCTGATGTTCTAAATGGTTTCTCTTAACAAACTATCAATGAAAAAATCCAATGCTTAGTAGGGGGTCTAAATTCTCATTTGCCTTTAGGTAAATAAGAAAGTTTTAGCTAGCTTAAGAAAGTCATAATCTAAACCTAGAATTACTCATCCTATAATTGCTCTTAAGCACAGTTGAGGTGGGGAGAAGTTGAGACAAGAAGGGGTGCTACGACAACATTAGGCTAACAATAAGAAAAATAAGTGGGAATACATGTTATTCTATGCTATTAGGTATATTTCTAGTGATTTTAAAACATTTCCTTTTATACTAACCCTAAGATATCAATACACAATAAATTTATATCATTAAAATAGTTTTCTTCATACCAACCACAATTTTACATGTGGGTACTACCGCATAGTTGTAGGAATAAGATTACAAGCAAGACAAAATCCATGAGGTCTTCACTGAGTATTTTGTAATACAGTGCATGCATTCATGGAATATTAAAGAATACCCCTAATTTCACTAGGTATTGATAAATATCTCACAAAATCAATTTTTTGAACCTCCCTCCTTATACATCTTCCCAATAAAACAACCCCTTATTTTTACTAGATACCCATTTTTATGTCCTTCAATGCCTATAAACTCCTTATTACCCCACATCTCCCTCATAATACCTACAATATATTGTCTTTACTTTTCACAATTTAAAAACTCCCTTTCTAAATAAACACGGTAAGATATTGGTCAATAAGGTGAATCCCCCACGATGAAATCAATACCTCCTAATATGGCTTGGAATTCCTTTAAACCTTTTATTGTTAAGTGGCATCAATGCTTCTCATGCTCCATGATTGCTCAAGTTGATTAACACTTTCATGTAATAAGAAGTACACCAATGGTGGGAATATGATGTAGATTTAAGACGATGCAAAACTAAGACTGTGTAGTGATTATGAGGACCATATTTATTATGTGTAAAGCTAATACAAAACAAAGACTATATAATAATCACAAAGTTTATGTCAACCATATATAGAAATGAATTACAATATCATACTAAATAAAACACTTACCCTAAATAAAACACTTACTTTCACATCAAAATAAGTAATAATTATAACTCTTTCCACCACTTTTATATATATATATATATAGGTTTAAATTTGGACAAATACAACAAAAATATGCTCATCCTCTCACCATAATTGATGCAACAATCTTTTTATACTAATTATGGATTGAAGTTTAAAATTAAAAAATTAAATATAATATAAAAATGATAAAACTACTAAAAAAACATTAGGTTGGGGTAAATGGGAATATATCTTATAATATGCATCTCATGTTTATGTTGACATCATTTAGAACAATTCCATTTGGTCATGGTCCATACTGTAATGATGAAACCAAGGACCCTATTTTTTAAAGAAAACATAGATTCGATTCTATAAACTCTTTGACTTTTCTATCATCGAGAGAATCAAATAACATCATGGTTCATCATGAAAAGTGGTAAAAAAAAGATTATTCTTCACACAACTTGGTAAAGTATAATATTCTTATGATATTCTTGTGGCCTCATCTTTTATACCCTCGATTCTATTCTTTAACCATACTCATCTCCCTATATGTACATTGTGTTTATAAAGTAAAGGGGTGATTGATCCTCCTTGCTATTGGTCTTCTTAGCCTAAATTTGAATTTCCACTCAATGATATGTGCATTGAAAGTAACTGCATGTCTAAACCAAAAAAATCCTATGGGCCCAAGCACATAATTCTATCATTAAAAAAAACAACAATATCTTCCAGTTATATTTTGAGATTTTCTAAATCTCAACACTAGACTTTGCATATCTTAATGGCTATGCATGTCTTCAAAAGGTTGGAATATTCCCATGGTCAACTTAGAACTTATTATGCTAAAACTTATGATGTTGAGTATATGAGGAGTTTGGTTAGAGATTTTTATTAAAAAAAAACCTATGAATAAGGCAAAATCAATCAAGAATAAATAGAATATTATTTATAAAATAATTTGAAATGTTAGTTATAATTGGGGTTAGGTTTTTTTAAATATTTAATTTATATCATTATAATTATAAACAAAAAATAATTGGGATGTTGGGTTTTTTAAATTTAAATTTTATAATTATATTTAAAAAAAAAAAATGTTAACTAGATGTAATTTAGTAATTGTGAAGAAAGTTATTATTTTATTTATTTTTTCAAATGATATATTTTTAAATGTATTTTCAAGATAACTTATTTATTTGAGTATTTTTTTTACTTATAAGTCACTCTTGAACTAAGACGTAAAATATATTATTGCGAACTCTTTTATGGTTAAAAAATAATTAGATTTTTTTTGTTGGTTTGATATATAGGGGATTTGAACATTGGATTTCGTGATTTACATCACACTTCATAACACGTCCATTAGCAATAGAGTTGTCTCCCATAAATTAAAATGTCAATTAGTTGATTAAAAGAAATTTATTATATTTTCCACCAAAATCTAATTTCTTATTAAAAAAAATCTATAACAATAATATAATTTCAATTGCTTAAATATATGTTACATATACATTTAAACTAATAAATACATTTTTTTTGTAAGCTTGGCAGGACTACATCTTCATCATATCCAATATATCATCCCAATTGAGGCAGGGAATTAAACCAGTCAAGGAATGTCTTAACATAACACCCAATCACCATTTATCCAAGACCGCATTAACAATAAATACAAAAATTTGATTTCACCTCGCTAACTCAAAATAAAACACATTCAAACTATCTTAAAAAAATTTGGAACACTCTTTTGAATTCCATAATAACCTAAAATTCATAATAAAGCCAACACTCTTTTGAGTTCCATAACAACCTAGAATTCATGATAAAACCAACATTCCTTTTCATTTCCATAGCAACCTGAAATTCATAATAAAGTCACACAAGAAGAATGATGCCAATTGGCATAAGTATTCTAGATGTAAAGATTCATGGCTATCATGGAAGGAACCTGCTTTCTAAACCTATATAAAATGATAGGGATTTAAAAGAAAAGTGGCTTGTAACACTTCACAAATCTAACATTCCTTGTGTCTCTTATATGCTTATGTATTTGGAAATTGTTGATTTTTCTTTTTTTTTCCTGATTAGACTTTAGTATTGCATCTTATATGCTTATGTATTTGGAAATGGTTGGATTTTTTTTTTCCTGATTAGACTTTATAACAAAGACAGAGAAGGAATATGCTTTTATCTATCAAAAATATAAGATTCCAGATATTGTCAAAAGAGCATCATGAGAACTTTTATGAGAGGAAACAATTATCTGAAAGTGCTATTCACTTTTTTCTTTTTTCTTTAAAGAATTTTTCTGTTATAGAAGCCTAAGTCATTCTGTGACATTAGAATATATTAAGAAATTATGCGAAAAAGATATACCCATTGTGACTAGAGACAACTAAGTAGAAAGAGTTTAGAAGTTATTATTTTATATTTATTAATTCAAAAGTATGGCGTTGTGTTAAGCAACTAAGTAATAAAGAGTCTAGTAATTAAATTAATTATTATTTATTATACTCATAAATTATGTCTCTACGAAATGATTCGAGTATAAGAATATATATATAGAAATGTGTTAAGTACAAAACCGTTATTATATAATATTATATATGAATATTTAATATTATATTTATAGTGTTTAGTTAAAAAATAGTTATAAAAATATAATATATTTTTATTTTAAAATAATTTTAATATTATATTATGTATTTATTTAATATTTTTTGGTTGAGAGTATTTCTAGTTATTAACGTTAATGTATGTTTAACAAATAAAATAAAATATAAAAATAAATATAAATTTTTTCATTTTAAATATGGTAGAGATGTAGAGATGTTGTAATGTCTTTTTAAACATTTCTACTTCAACCAGGGTTTTCTCATGGTATTCTTACCCATAACTTTTCCTATAGTATCTTTAATGTAGCGTGTCTAATGGCTAATAATTAAATCATCCTAGATCCATCTTAACCCCAAATCCACCAAGCACTGAGAGGGACCAATTTGCACTAAAAAAGGTTTGCATATTGAAAGGTTTGATCCCTCTTAGCGCTTGGTAGATCCAGAGTTAAGATGAATCTATGATGGTATTAATAAAATAAATATTAAAGAGTTATTATGCAAAATTTAACTAACAATCCAATTGATAATTGTGCCAATAGGCACTCTAGAACCTAATATGGCAATGATGTTGTAAAACGTTATGTAATGTAATGTTATATTGACATGGTCAAATTATTAAAATAAATAAATAAATGAATGAATTATTATTAAGATAAGATTGAGTTAGTCATTTGATCGGTTTACCGATAGTGGTTTACTAGACCATGCTATTGCATGACCCATGGTATTTGTCCGTGGTATTTTTTATGATGAAGACTATTTAAAGGCTTAAGGAAAACCATTATGGAATGCAAGAGTACCCACTTAGATCCATCTTAACTTCATATTTGATCCATCTTGACGCTTGGGAGATCCAGATTTAAGATGTATTTAAGATGGATCTAGGTTGGTTATTTTCAAATAGGAATGATAATTATTTGAAGAATTGTTATGATTAGACAACTTAAATAATAAATTATTTTTAAATTATATATAATTTGATTGGGTGAATGGGATTATTTAAAATTTTTGGACCATTGACCTTAACGTTAAAGAGGTCTAGGTTGGTTATTTTCAAATAGGAATGATAACTATTTGAAGAATTGTTATGATTAGACAACTTAAATAATAAATTATTTTTAAATTATATATAATTTGATTGGGTGAATGAGATTTTTTAGAAATTTTGAACCATTGACCTTAACATTAAAGAATGATTTAACAATATACCCAATTATTATTTATTCTTTTTTTGCTAAAGCAAGAGTCGGTCCTTATATTATCTTGTCACTTAGAAGTATAATACATATATTACATTGCCCCCAAAGAGGAAGTGGGCTATATACTTAGCCATCACTTCAAGCTTATGGGAAGAGTCAACTACTCGGGAAATGGGCATATTGCCCAGAGAGACCAAAACAAACCACCACTCCCGCCTGTAGCGGTCATTATTTAAATAGAACTAAAACACAAACCCTTTAAATAAAACTTTGGGCAGACCCAAAAAGGTGAATAAAGACCACATAATTAAGGCTTCAGGTCCGTTGTGGAGCTCCCGGACCCACAAACTTGCACGACGAGGCAGAGCCCTTGATCTGCAACCACTAGATCCAATGGCCAAGGGAGATATCGAGCGGAGAAGAAGCCCAAGGAATACCTACCCGATGAGGGAGATATTCTCTCTCCTTCGAAAGCCACGTGTTATTTCTTGAATGGCATTAGAGACAAATCTGAAAAACCATATCAGGTTTAGAGGATGCCTGATAACCTGGAAACTACTTGACTTTTGATAACCCTAAACAACTTTGGGCGGACCCAATGTGGGGAATAGTGACCTTAAAATAAGAATTTTGGGTCCACTTTTGGATCACCTGGACCCACTGACCTGCTCGACGAGTCAGAGCCCTTGATTTACAGTTGCTGGATCTGACGGTCGAGGGTGATATCGGGCAGAGAAGGAGCTAGAGGAATACCCGCCCGATGAAGGCAGATTTCTATCTCCTCCGAGAGCCACATGTTATTCGTTGAGTGGCATCGGAGACTTTGCTAAGAAACCTCTTTGGGTTTTGAGGACACCTGATCATCCGGAAATTGCTTGACTCCTAATAATCCGAAAACCACTTATTCTCTACACTACCTCCATCCATTCTGCTGCGCCACCCAAATGAATCGATGCTTCGCAGTTTATAGCTTATCATTATCATATTTTTTCCTACCCACCCACATGTAGAGCCTCGACTATGCCAAAGCTCATGTTGTTTATCACTTGAATCCCTAACATCCACCGAATAAAGGTTGGCAGGTGGATTCCCCTTCATGTGTCAATATGTTTCCTTGTCTGTTAGGGCTAGATTATGGAAACTCTCCCACAGTTGCCCTACGGGTATCCTTTCCCACATACAACACTTGTTGTCTTTTGTGCATCTCATCCCTTCATTGGAAAGCTAGTCTGCTACTCTGTTGGCATCTCTACGTACATGCACAAAACTAAGAGTTCTTAGTATTCTTAGGTGCAATTGGATTTAGTGATAGACCGACAGAAGTCTCCAGTGTTTCGAGACTTTGTCGGGTGCAGTGCCTGTGCTCAACCACTTCACTGCTTAATTATTAATTCTGAGTCAGCTTCAATAATTGTGTTATGTAAATCTAACTCTATCGAAATCTCTAAGCATTGTTCAACTGCCATTAGCTCAGCCATGTTGTTAGTGGTCCTTCCCAGATGACTGTGAAAGATGACTTTTATGTTTCTCTCTTCATCTCTTATGACTTCATCATAACCTGCATCCCCAGGGTTACCTTTAGAGGCTCCATCTATATTAAATTTTAAAAAGCCATGGGGATGTGGTTGCCAGAAAGCCTTTCCTACTGAAATTTGCTTTGTCTTCTTAAATTTTCCTTGAGGGATATGAGACTGAAGTCCCAACAGCTATAGTTAAGTCTTGTGGCTATTCTTTTTGCCTCTTTTAGGTTGAAGATGCCCTCATTGTTTTTCCCCCATCTTAATAGATCATTTAAGGTAGAGGTCAAAATTTGTCTCTTTTCCAGAATAGCTTCCAAAACTTTTGCTTGGTTCTTCAAAGGTGTCTCTGCACTGTAGTCTGGTACCTTCCAAATTCTCCATTTATCTGTGTTCCTTAACTGATCCCAATAATCGCTTACTTTTTCCAATTCTTTATTAATGGTGTCATTTTTTATAAGGTCCAGTTCTTCTCTACTGAGGTTTTGTTCTTGTTGCCAGTTGTCCTCCCAAAACCATGCAGTATTCCCATTTATGATCTCCCAGAAACTGTGTTTTTGAACTAAGTCTCTATTCTCCCACGCCTTTTTCCAAATATGGGAACTTCTAATGTGGTCTGTCATTCTGATGTGGTCTGTTTCTCGCTAATCCATTGTGTAGTTTTCTTTCCAGAGTTTAGCCCAAGGGTTTCTTACTTCCATTAGCCATCTCCACCATAGTTTTTCCCCCAAGACTTTGCTTAGAATGTCCAGGTCATGGAGACCCAAACCACCATGGGTTTTGGGTTTGGAGCTTGTCCCAAGCTACCAGAGCCCATTTCTTTTTCTCTTCCCCTTTACCCCAAAGAAAATCCATTTGAATATTCCTGATTTGTTGTGTTACTCTTTTAGGTGCCGGAAGTGGTGATAACATATAGATTGGAATGGTTTGTAGGACTGCCTTTGTGAGAACTAACCTCCCAGCTAAATTCAAGGATCTATTTGTCCATTTGCTGACTTTTTCCTTCAATTTATTTATAACTGTCTCCCAGACTTCCTCGCTTAGAGGTTTGTCAGTGAGGGGTACTCCCAGATATTTCAAAGGAAGATGATCTAGGATTTCAAAGGGATCATCTTCCTTCGACCTCAGTACCCGAAGCCAATGCCAACTCCTTCAGGATTTGTTTGAAAGCTTTGGCTTCTTTGACAGATGGAGTGCCCTGCAGCATAGTGTCATCCACAAACTATTGGTGGGTCAATGAGTCCCCATTCGAAGTGAGTCTAAGACCCTGGATTCTGCCTTCTTGTTTGGCTGCTAAGATTTCTTTGCCCAATCCTTCCATCATGAGAATGAAGAGGAAGGGGGAGAGGGGATCTCCTTGTCTGAGGCCTCTTGAAGGTTTGAAGGTTCTGGAAGGAGAGCCATTAAGAATAATAGAGCAACTAGTAGTGGTAATGAGTGTCATAACCCATCTTATCCAGTTATGGTCAAAGCCATAAGATTTAAGAATGTCCCTTATATAAGACCAGCTTAACTTATCATAGGCTTTCTCTATGTCCAGCTATATTATCATGCTTGCTTTCTTATTAGTCTTGAGGGAATGCACCACTTCATGTGCTTGGATGATATTATTAAGAATTTGTCTACCTTCCACATATCCAGTCTGCTCTTCCGACACCAGTGTTGGTAAGAGGGATTTGAGTCTGTTAGCAATTACTTTAGAAATGGTTTTGTACACCACATTGCATAAAGCAATGGGTCTAAATTCGTCTGGAGTCAGAGCTTTTTCCTGTTTGGGGATTAAGGTGATGAAGGATTCATTAAGTGCAAATCAAACAGATTTTGATTTTCTTGAGTCCTCCACCACCTCCAGAATGTCATGTTTCACTGTTTCCTAGCGTGTTTTGAAGAAGTCAATATTGAAACCATCTGGGCCTAGAGCTTTTCCGTTGTGCATCTCTTTAACGGATTCATAGACCTCTTCCTTCATTACTGACCTGTTGAGATTATGATTATCTTCTCTGGTTACTAATTTTGGAATGTGCTTAGTAAACCCTTTAGTAAATTGAGATATGTCTTCCATGGTCTCCTCTACTATCCTTTGGAAATGTTGAACCAAAACATCTTCCATTTCCTTGTGGGTATTTTGTTCTATTCCTCTAGGATCTATAAGTTTTGTGATCCTATTATGAGTCATGTGTTCCATGGTAGACTTGTGAAAGAACATGGTATTTCTCTCGCCTTCCTTTATCCAATGCACTCTGGATTTCTGTTTTTAGAATATTTCCTCCTGCTAGCACCTATTGTTCCATTCTTGTTGTAGTGAGTCTGCTTGCATTTTCCTTTCCTCTGTGAAGCCTTCTGTGATAAGAATTTGATTGATTTCCTGTAGTTTTTTTTTCCACCGCTCCTTTGGCTTTGAATATGTTGCCAAACTCATTTTTATTCCACTCTTTGAGCTTTCTCTTGATGTGTTTGAGTCTCTAATGCAGGAGGAACATTTTTTTGCCTTGGTAGGGTATTTCTTCAACCCACCAATTTCCAATGTTAGTGGTGAAATCAGGGTGAGTAAGCTAGATGTTTTCAAACCTGAAGGGTCTGTTCCTTGGGGTTCCAATAAAGGAGTCTTCCAGCTGGATGGGTCAATGGTCTGAGCCTCCGAAAGGCAGAATAAACGCAATCATTATATTTCCTGTGAGAAGGAGTTCCTTTGTGATTATGAATCTGTTTAATCTCGAGGTAACTTGGGTAGTTCCTCCTCTCTTGTTGTTCCATGTGAAGATGCCATTTATTGTGTCCATATCCACCAGTCTCATATTGTTAAGGAAGTTCTGAAATTCTATTAAGTCTCTTCCTAGCGCTCTGGTTCCTCCTTTCTTTTATGTGAGAGATCTGATCATATTGAAGTCCCCTCCCAGACTCCAGGGCACTGCTGGATGTCTCTCTCTCAGTTCTTCTAGTGAGGTGAGCTTGAGTTTTTCATCTAGAAGTTAAGGAGCATAGACATTTGTAATCATGTAACATTGTTTGTCCCCCAAAGGTTGGATAACCATTGAGAGGTGGTTTCTTGAAGCCTCTACATCCAAGATTTCAAACTTCTGAGGGTTCCATAGAGTGAGAATGCCTCTAGCTGAATCATTTGCTTTGACTTCTAGGTACTCATATTTACTGAACCATTTGTTGTGCTTTTCTCTAATTTTATTTACTGAGCATTTTGTTTCCTGAATAAACACCATATCTTGTTTTTCTTCTTTGATTCTGTTACTGAGATTTATTTGTTTCCTTTTACTTCCTAGTCCTCTAATATTCCAGGTTGTGAGCTTCATAATGAAGGACTTGTAAAGGAGTAACTAGTGAGATCTTTCATCTTACCTGAGTTAATCATGAGTTTTCCACATTCTGTCAGTAGTTCATTCTATCTTTTTCTTCCTCGTTTCTTGCTTGGGTTCTTGGTGGAGTGCCCTGTTACCTTCTCCTTTGATTTAACTCCTCTGTTATCCTGGCTCTCGTGGTTTCTTTTGACTCTTGCAACTTTTGCGTGTGACCTTCAGAGGAATAACTGTTGTACTCTGCCATACTCCTCTTGTGGTAGAAAGTCTATTGCTGTGTTGTTTCCCTCCTCTAGGAACTTTTCTAGTTCAATGTTCTCCCTATCAAGGATCTCCTGTAGGTCTTGGTCTTCCATTCCTCCTTCGCTTGGGGTCATCTCTTGGTCCCTTCTAGGTTCCATGATGCTCGACGTGTCCTCATTTTGTCCATTTTTCTCCTGTGTGATTTCCATGTTGTCCTCTTTTTCCATTTCTGTATGATAGACCTTTGTTTTCTTGTGCATTCCATTTTCTCCTCCTTCCTCTTCTAAAATCCTGAAACTGTTATGACTTGGTATCTTTCTTTCGCTAGGTTTCTTTTGGGACTTCCCTCCCCCCCCCCCCCCCGCCCGCGCCTTTTCCTCTATCTCCCACTTTGGTAAAACCCTCGGGGTCTTTTCCTTTATTGGGTCTTGGGGGTTCCTCCCTTTTGTTGAGTGGGCATTCTCTGAAGAGATGGCCATGTTCATGACATTTACGACATCTAAAATGGATGTGTTCATAGTTGATTGCTTGAACCCATTCCTCGTCATAAACTTCCAGAATGATTTCATCTGGAAGTGCCCCCGATAAGTCCATCTCAACACATATGCGGGCAAAGGAAGTATATTTTCCTTGTAGAGTCACCTTTGATATCTTTATGAAATTCCCTAATTTGTTACCTATAGCTTTTAACGAGTCCTTCATCTAGTAGTATAAAGGTAAGGAGTATAATCTTATCCATACCGGGACTGATGTGAACGTTTCTTGCTTCGGAATAAAGTTCATCACCCAGGGTCGCATGTATAGCCCTGCAGCGACATAGAAGTATGGTCCTCCTTTGAAGACTCTGTCTTTCTCTTCCAGGTTAGTGAAAGCCACTGTGAAGAACCCCTTGGAGCCAAGATGTAGTTCTATTGCGCCCTTCGGTTTCCAGTTGTTTCTTATCCATGTATACAGTGCTTTCTCTATGGGCCATATGCCCATAAACTTGCAAATGACTACATAATTCACCATATGTTCTCTGTGCACCTGTAGCGCAGGATCATTTAAAACCACCCTGGGTTTAATGTTAGATTTGGGGTTGCAGGGCCCCTTCGCAGAGTTTTTCTTAGTTCTTTGACTGTTTTCGCCAGGATTTGTTTCCCGCCTAGCTTCCTGGTGGGTCCCTTCCTTGTCATGGGAATTGCTGCTTCCTTGTTTATGAGTTTTCATTGATTTTATCTCTACCTCAGTTGGTTTCCGGAAATTTCTTAGACTCGCCTCTATGTTTCTATTTGAAACCACATTACTGTAGGAGGGAGTGGAGCTCCCTTCTCCAAGCCCTTCCATCGTTACCAGTTCACTGTTTTCGCCCCCTGTTCAAAACCCTAGCTCCACAAGGAATTCCTCCCTGTCCTCGCTACCTCCAATTATTATTTATTCAAAATCATAGATATTTATAAATTAAACATCACTTCTAATTTTTTATAATATGTAATTTAATTTTAAAATTGTTGTACATTCGATCCCTTATCTCACAAATAAGGGAATCTCATATACCAATTTGATGTCTGGCTTGTCATAACCTTAAAACTAATTATTATTATCGTGATAAGAAAAACCCATAATTTTATTCATGTGAAGGAGGAACGAAGTTACATTTAGCATATGTTGAACACATTTGATCCTTACCACCTCACTATTGAAAAATTTGTAACTAGGTTCAATCTTCATAAATATGAAATGTACTTTCGATTCTTGTATATTGTAAAATGAAAGGAAAATTATAGTTGTTATTTTTGGAGCATGGGTTTCATCAAGGTCTTTTATTTTAGAGGCCAACCACCCACTGAGTGCTTCTAGGGCTTGTCCTAGGTTAAGAAGTCAAAAGAGTCCTTGTCATATGTTGAAGACCCCTTCAGGCACACTGTAACTTGTAAAAATAATTATTTTTTTTGTTTTAAAGTGTTAAGAAACCCTCCAAGGTCATGTTGGCCTACTAGCAAAGATGTCAACCTAATATGAGAAACTTCGTTCACCTTGGAAGTTTATATATAGGAGGGACCTCGACCTCCTAGAGACACAATTAATTCACTTATCAAGTGAGAGAATAAGAAGAAGATAGAGGCTAGTAAAGGAATCAAGAGGACAAATATCAAGTGTTTGGGATATTTTCTTCTAATAAGGGAGTGACCAAGACATCTACAAAGGATGAAGGACTATTCTCAGCATTCATTGGTACATTTCAAGATGAAAATATTTGGGTGATCGATAGTGGAGAATCAAGACATATGACTGTTCAACACAAGCAATTAAAGACATTATCAAAAGGAAAGTCCTCTTACCCTGTAGAGCTTGGTTACAATAAAAGCTACATGGTGAGAGGAATTAGATCAACTTCACTTGAGCTGGAGAATGGAGGAACCATTTATCTCAACAATATCTTATTTGTTCCAGGTTTGCACAAGAATTTACTTTCCATTTCATGTCTAGAATACAAGGGTGATAGAGTTTATTTCATTGATGGAAAGGTGGTAGTATGGGGTAAAAACTCAAGCATAGAAGATGCAAGAATGATTGGAATCCATGAAGGAAGACTTAACAGATTGTTAACTCCCCTCACTCAAGCTTTGGTTCACATTGAATTCAGCCCATGTGAACTTTGGCATAGAATATTTTGTCATCTTCACTACAAGACTTACCAACCCTGAATTCAATAGTGAATGGCATCCTCAAATTAAAAGAAGACCATGAAGGAGTATGCAATGGATGTGCATTGGGTAAGAACACTAAGAGACCATTTTGAAGCAATGCTTCAAGGTCAAAAGAAACATTTGATCTTATTCATTCCTATGTCTGTGGTCCTATGACTCCAAAGTCACTTGGAAGTCGTCTATATTATGTCACATTCATAGATGACCATTCAAGGAAAACTTGGGTTTGCTTAATGAAATCCAAGGATGGAGTATTTATCAAATTTCAATAATTCAAAGCTGAAGTAGAGAACCTTATAGAAAGGAGAATCAAGATATTAAGGCTTGACAATGGAGGAGAATACACATCCAAGGAAATTATAACTTTTGTAAGGAGCCTGTGATTAAGAGGGACCTAATAGTCACATATAATCCGAGCAAAATGGAGTTGTAGAATGAAAGAATCGATCCATTGAAGAAAGTGTAAAAGCTATGCTACATGATCAAGATTTACCGAAATTTATGTGGGGTGAAGCTACGAAGACAATTGTTTACATACAAAATTGAAGTCCCCACATGTCATTAGATAACATGACTCCTGAAGAAGCATTCATTGGGAAGAAACCAAGCGTGGATCATATATGAATCTTTAGTTGTCCTATCTATATTCATATACCAAAGGACAAAAGAAAGAAGTTGGATCCATCAGGCATGAAGGGAACATTTGTTGGCTACAATAATTCTTCTAAGGCCTATAGGATCTATATAAAAGAAGGACGCCAAATACCTCCCATTTAATAAGGAGTGCTGAAAAATGTGTAACTAGGTTCAATCTTCATAAATATGAAATATACTTTTGATTCTATATATTTTAAAATGAAAGGAAAATTATTATTGTTATTTTTGGAGCATTGGTTTCATGCTCATGGTCTTTTATTTTAAAGATCAAACACCCATTTAGTGCTTCTAGGGTTTTTCTTAGGTCAAGAAGTCAAAAGAGTCATTTTCATATGTTGAATACCCCTTCAGGAACATTGTATCTTTAAAAAAAATTATTTTTGTATTTTAAAGTGTCAAGAAACCCTCCAAAGATCAAGTTGGTCTGCTAGCAAAGAAGTTGGCCTAATTTGAGGAATTTCATCCACCTTGGAAGCCTATATATAGGAGGGAACTCGACCTCCTACAAACACAATTAAGTCTCTTATCAAGTGAGTGAAGAACTTTGCATAGCTTAAGATGGATCTTGGTTGGTTATTTTCAAATAGGAACAATAAGTATTTGAAGAATTATTATGATTAGACAACTTAATTAACAAACTATTTTTAAATTATATATAATTTGATTGGGTGAATGGGATTATTTAGAAATTTTGAATCATTGACCTTAACATAAAAGAATGATTTAACAATATACCCAATTATTATTTATTCAAAATCATAGATATTTATAAATTAAACATCACTTCTAATTTTTTATAATATGTAATTTAATTTTAAAATTGTTGTGCAGTCGATCCCTTATCTCATAAATAAGGAATACCATACACCAATTTGATGTTTTCTTTTCATAACCTTAAAACTAATTATTATTATTATCATGAGATAAAAGAACCCATAATTTCATTCTTCTGAAGGAGGAAGAAAGTTACATTTTGCATATGTTGAACGCATTTGAGCATTACCGCCTCACTGTTGACAAATGTGTAACTAGGCTCGGTCTTCATAAATATGAAATGTACTTTTGATTCTTGTATATTGTAAAATGAAAGGAAAATTATTATTGGTATTTTTGGAGCATGGGTTTCATGCTCAAGGTCTTTTATTTTAGAGGTCAAGCACCCATTGAGTGCTTCTAGGGTTTGTCCTAGGTTAAGAAGTCAAAAGAGTCATTGTCATATGTTGAAGACCCCTTCGGGAACATTGTAACTTGTAAAAATAATTATTTTTCTATTTTAAAGTGTCAAGAACCTCCACAACCAAGTTGGCCTGCCAGAAAAGAAGTCAACCTAATTTGAGGAACTTCATCCAACTTAGAAGCCTATATATAGGAGGGAACTCGAACTCCTAGAGAATTAATTATCTTATCAAGTGAGAGAAGAAGAAGAAGAAAGAGGCTAGTTAAGGAAGCAGGAGGATGAATATCAAGTGTTAGGGCTATTTTCCCTCTCTCTCCTCACACATGCGAATGAAGGAAGCTAGGGTTTTTGTTGTTGGGTTAGGGTTTTACTGTTGTAGGATCAAACTTGGAAGAAGTGTAGAAAGAAGATCAAAGGAGGGCTCATTAGGTCATCCTCAAGTTTGGAAGAGAAAGAAATTCAAGAGAAGGTCTCAAGAAGCCTTAAAAGGCCGAAATAAGCTCACACATATGGAAGCAACTGTTGCTGGGAGGGCCAAAAATTTCATACCTATAGTAGACGTCGAAATTCTATTGTTGGGGATCGAAGTTGTATTGTTGGAAGAGATTTGATTAGGTTTGACTTGGACAAGGAAAGCACATCATCAAGAAGGTTGGGCTTGGTATTGAAAGGGTGTTAGTATTGGTCTAGAGGTCTTGGAATTCGCCAATTGAAGAATCTATAAGAAGAGAAGAGATTTATGGGTTTTCCCCTCAAGTGGAGAGATTTTGGCCCTAGCTTGCATCCTATATCCTGTGTTCTTTTGTACTATAGTTCTTCTTGTTTTGGTAGTTGTTTGATGATAAGAACAAACATCATAATAAGTGAAGAAGCTAATAAATAAGAAAAATTAAAAAGACATCACAAATAGTTATCATAGAAAGAGAAATCATCCTAACACCTACCCTATAAATTTCTTAACATGGTATCAAAGCTAAGGTTGGCTAAGGGCATAATGAAGATCTCTACTACATTGAAGAAGTTCCTAAAGAAGTGTATGAAGGTGGCAAGTCAACTCATGAAGGGCATCAAAGAAGTATGGGATATCCTATTTTCTTCTAAGAAGGAAGTGACCAAGACATCTACAAAGGATGAAGGACTATTCTCAACACTCACTGGTACATTTCAAGATGAGAATATTTGGGTGATTGATAATGGAGCATCAAGACATATGACTGGTGAACACAAGTAATTAAAGACATATGACTGTTGAACACAAGTAATTAAAGACATTATCAAAAGGAAAGTCCTCTTACTCTGTAGAGCTTGGTTACAATAAAAGCTACCCTGTGAGAGGAATTAGATCAACTTCACTTGAGATGGAGAATGGAGCAAACATCCATCTCAACAATATCTTATTTGTTCCAGGTTTGCACAAGAATTTACTTTCCATTTCATGTTTAGAAGACAAGGGTGATAGAGTTGGTTTCATTGATGGAAAAGTGGTAGTATGAGGTAAAAAATCAAGCATAGAAGATGCAAGAATGATTGGGATCTGTGAAGGAAGACTTTACAGATTGTTAACTCCCCTGACTCAAGCTTTGGTTCACATTGAATTTAGCCCAAGTGAACTTTTCCATAGAATATTTGGTCATCTTCACCACAAAGTATTACCAACCCTAAATTCAATAGTGAATGGCATCCCTGAACTAAAATAAGATCATGAAGGAGTATACAAGGGATGTGCATTAGGTAAGAACACTAAGAGACCATTTGGAAGTAGTGCTTTAAGTTCAAAAGAAATATTGGATCTTATTCATTCCGATGTCTATGGTCCTATGACTCCAAAGTCACTTGAGGTCATCTATATTATGTCACATTCATAAATGACCATTCAAGGAAAACTTGGGTTTACTTAATGAAATCCAAGGATGAAGTATTTATCAAATTTCAAGAATTCAAAGCTGAAGTAGAGAACCTTACAGAAATGAGAATCAAGATATTAAGGTTTGAAAATGGAGGAGAATAAACGTCCAAGGAAATTACAATATTTTGTAAGGAGTTTGGGATTAAGAGGGACCTAATAGTCCCATATAACCCCGAGAAAAATGGAGTTGCAAAGCAAAAGAACCGATCCATTGAAGAAAGTGTAAAATCTATGCTACATGATCAAGATTTGCCGAAATTTCTGTGGGGCGAAGCTACAAAGGCAATTGTTTACATAAAAAATCGAAGTCCCCACATGTCACTAGATAACATGACTCTTGAATAAGCATTCACTGGGAGAAACCAAGCGTGGATCATCTCTGAATCTTTAGTTGTCCTGTCTATATTAATATACCAAAGGACAAAAGAAATAAATTGGATCCATCACGCATGAAGGGAACATTTGTGGCTACAATAATTCTTCTAAGGCCTATAGGATCTACATAAAATAAGGACACTGAATACCTCCCTAGTTAATAGGGAGTATTGAAAAATGTGTAACTAGGTTTAGACTTCATAAATATGAAATATACTTTTGATTATGTATATTTTAAAATGAAAAGAAAATTATCATTGTTATTTTTGGAGGATTGGTTTCATGCTCAAGGTCTTTTATTTTAGAGGTCAAGCACCCATTGAGCGCTTCTAGGGTTTCTCCTAGGTTAAGAAGTCAAAAGAGTCATTGTCATATTTTGAAGACCCCTTCGGGCACATTGTAATTCGTAAAAAGAATTATTTTTTTATTTAAAGTGTCAAGAAACCCTCCAAGACCAATTCAACCTGCTAGCAAAGAAGTCGGCCTACTTTGAGGAATTTCGTCCACCTTGGAAGCCTATATATAGGAGGAAACTCAACCTCCTACAGACTCAATTAATTATCTTATCAAGTGAGCGAAGAAGAGGAGGAAAGAGGCTAGCAAAGGAAGAAGGAGGATGGAGATCATGGGCTATTTTTTCTCTCTCTCTCTCCTCACACGTGTGGAGGAAGGAAGTTATGGTTTTTTCTCTTGGGTTATTCGAACTTAGAAGAAGTGCAAAAAGAAGATTGAATGAGGGCTCATTAGGTCATCCTCATGTTCTAGAAGAGAAAGAAAGTCAAGTGAAGTTCTGAAGAAGTCTTGGAAGGCCGGAATAAGCTGACACATGTGGAAACAACTGCTGCTGGGAGGGCCAAAAATTTCAAACCTGCAGTAGAGGTTGATATTCTATTGTTGGGGGTCGAAGTTGTGTTGCTAGAAGATATTTGACTAAGTTTGGCTTGGATAAGGAAATCACATCATCAAGAAGGATGAACTTGGTCTTGGAATGGTGTTAGTATTGGTCTAGAGGTATTGGAATTCGTCAATTGAAGAAACTATAAGAAGAGAAGGGATGTACAGGTTTTCCTCCCAAGTGGAAATTTTTTGGCCCTGGCTTGCAACCTATATCATGTGTTCTTGTGCACTATTTTTATTCTTTTTTTGGTATTTTTTTTTTATAAGAATGAACATAATAATAAGAGAAGAAACTATTAAATAAGAAAAAGTAAAAAAACGTCACAAGCAGTTATCATAAAAAAGAGAAATCATCTTAACACATTCCCTATATATTTATCAACACTCATGGCACATCATAAAAAAGGTCAAAAGGCAAAGCAAGTAAGAAGGGAATGCAAACCTTCCAAGAAACCCCAAAGGACATAGTAGAAATAACCAAGAAAATAATCCCAAAGGGTGAAATATACAAGCCATAAACCCCAACAAAACAAAATGTTGGCCAAAAAATTAGTAAAAATACTAGGCACATGTTGCCCAGCTAGCCCAAAAAAGAAAACATGCCTGGAGCAGGCCTTCAATCCGGGTAGAGGCACCACAAAAACTCACGACAAACCCCTAGACGTTGATGGCTTTGGAGGAAACGACGGTGAAACGAACATCAACATCAACAATATGTAGCATGAAAGAGGCATGAACCAGGGTCCATAACAACATGGAAGCTGCCATGATTCCACTCCCTCAACTCTCCACACATATGAAAATGACCACAAATATTGGAATAGCCATGAAGCCTCATTAAAAAAACCATGAACCACCACAAGAGGCAGTGATAGGAAAATGTAGCAACCCCCACTAAAGGCATAATCAGGAAAAAAGAAGTCATGGAAACCAAAGAGGAACTGTTGAACGAGAGCAACGAGAGATCGAAAGTAAGAGGGGGCCACAATGGCTAAGGTTACAACCATCGAGCCCCCCTCATTGATGAGGCCAAAAAAGGAACTAGGCGACTAGGGTTCAAAATCTCAAATTTTCACTCCCCTCTAATTTTGTAGTTTTATTTACGAGCAATATTAATCATTTATTATTATTTATAAAATAAAATATATAAATAATAATTTACCCATATTATTATTATAGTTATAGTTATTATTATTATTATTGTTATTGTTAGTGTCAGCCTCATACTTGCGTGACACATGGTCAATTTTGGCTACTACTAGTATACTTTTGAGGGCCTACAACCTATCCTCCTCTTTGTATATCGGTCATGACCAGGGGATTGAAACTTGGATATCTTAGTTTGCACAATTTCACATCACTTTGATGACAAATTGAGTTGCCCCCTAAGACGATAATTTACCCATATTATTAAACATGCAGTAATAAAATGTATATTTATAAAGAACGAGTTAAAACAGAAAAATTCAACTTTTCTTTAAAAATTATTTCAATGATTACACTTTCTATATATATATGGAATTTTAATGATTTAATCTCTTATATATATATATATATATATATAATATATATATATATATATATATATCGAAAACTTTTATTAATTATAGAATTTATATTAAATTATAAAAATAGTTTTTTTAATTGGTTAGTTGTTGTGAGATAGTGAGACTAATTTATATTGTAAGAAAGTCCAATTCATGGATATCTTAGTTATCAAAATCCCCCAACCAATTTTTAATTTGGTTAGATTTTATGTGTATCTTTCTCAAGAGTCAAGAATTTTGAGTGGGTGATTTTGAGGTTTATATCCTATGAGGAATTGTGAATTTCAAGGGAGATTTAGAGGTTCCTATTCTCTTGAGGAGAAAGGAGTTTTGAACCTATATTGATCTAAAACGATTTGACTTACAATTTTGAAGGATATAGGTGTAGGTTTTGATCTATTTATGTGTGCACATGTGATGAGATCATTTAATATAATGTCTCTAGGTGCAACTACTAAATTTTACCACTATCTCTAGTGATCCATAGGTGTAAGTGGAATTTTCATAAAAATTAAATCTTATCCAACAATGAAAAATTCTTCACTTTCTACCATTGAAACTAACATCTTAAAAAGTATTAAAAATAATTTAAATTTATTAATTTAAATTCACTCTCCCTCACACACGCACAACTATAACTTTTATCAAAACCTTACCAATATTTTTATCATTAAACATTTTAACCAACCTTAAACTTAATGCAAATAGTTAGCTATAATACCTTCAAACTTTACAAATATTTTTATCATTAAACATTTTAACCAACCTCAAACTCAATGCAAATAGTTACCTATAATACCTTCAAAGTCTAGTGTTTAAAAGTGAAGGACCTGTTGTGGTAAAAACACAACCCCCCATTATTGACGTGTTTACTTCAAATAATGGGGACCCTTTCTATAAAAATTTTGGCTAAGCGCCCTTTTTGGATTTTTTATTTTTGTTGATTGCCTTGCGCTTTTGTTAATTTTTAGTTTTCTGTGGATTCTTGTTTTAATTGCTTTGTTAGAATCGATTTTTTACAAGCTTCCCATTGACGTTTGTTTCGCCTCATTTGGTCAATTGGTTTGAAAATGGCACTCCTTTGAAATCTTATCATTTATCTAGCCCGGGTTAAAAATGCATAAAATGTACAATACCGCATTTTGTAAATAAATTTGTCCAATAACGCATTCAGTTTAAATATTAACTCGTAGAGGGTTTTACTAACATTTTTCATTATGCAGCCAAATAATTAAACATCGAGACTTAAGAAATTCACTCCAATTTTCTAATCAAATCTTAATCTCAAAAAACCAAACATTCAAGTGGTTGTAGTTTTATTTTTAGCTGTAGTTTAAAAACTTAAATTCATTAAAAATAAAATCAAAACCAAAATAAAAATTGATTTTTAATATTAAATATTAAATTAAATTATTAATTAATATAATTAATTAAATTAAAATAATATTTAAATATATAAAAATTATGTCGCATCGGGACTTTTATATTATCGCATTTTTAAGGCCTCATTAGCCAGCCCCGATGCGAATTGCCGAAATTTTAAAAACCCC
This sequence comes from Pinus taeda, assembly GCA_000404065.3. Taxonomy (NCBI): domain Eukaryota; kingdom Viridiplantae; phylum Streptophyta; class Pinopsida; order Pinales; family Pinaceae; genus Pinus; species Pinus taeda. The sequence continues at coordinate 77,292 of APFE030050063.1, read as the reverse complement.
CGACCACCGATTAAACAAAAGCATTTTTTATATCGCATCGGGGATACATGCGATTTCGCATCGGCACTTTTAACAACCTCATAAGCTACCCGATGCGAAATGCCGATATGCAAGAACCCCGATGGCCGATAAGCGAAAAAGGATAAAAACAAGGTTTTATATAAGTGGTGCAAGCGACTTGATTCTTGGACTTTAACGTATGGTGTAGGTTACTTTAACATATGATATAAGTTAATTTATTTAACATTATGGTGTAGGATAGTTTATTTAACATTAGTTTATATGATATATAACATATTATATTATTTAAAATAATGTGTAATATATTGTATTATTTAAATTAATATGTAATATGTTATATTAATTAATAAAATGTAATGTATTATATTATTTAGATTAATATATAATATTTAATTAATGAATTTTAAATTAATCAGATTAATTAATTAATAACATTTAATTAATTTGATTAAAATTTAATTTAAATATCATTTAGATTAAAATTAATTAGTTTGTTTAGATTAAATTTATTATAAATAATCAATTAGATATCAGTTAGTTAGATTAATAAATAGCTTATTAATAATTAGTTTAGTTTATAATTAACAATTAATCTAGAATCGATTATAATTATAATTTAGGATTTAATTCTTAATGAGAATTTTCATTTTTTTTAGCCCAGCAACAGAATTTCCAGATTTACATCAGATTTGACCCATCAACTTTGGAAGCTCATAAATTGAGTTTTACTTGGCCAAATGAGGCCCGGAACGGCTCATTGGAAAGAGAAAATCAAGCAGAACATTTTGAAGGAGGTTTCACCAACAGATTTGATCATTTATTGGGCCAAAAATCAGGCTCCGAATTTTGGAAACAAAATCAATTTGCTGAGTTATTGTTTTCAATTTCATTTGTCCAAAACCTCTTCTAATTGCAGATCCATTGGCCAATGATATCCTTTGCCAATCAAATCATTTCAAGCATCAATACGTAGCTTATATTTTCTTTTTAATTATTTATTTAAATAGAATTTGATTGGGTTTGATTTAATTGCCAGAAATGATATTTTGATTGCATTGTAATTTATTTTGATTTCTTTTGCAGGAAAACAGTGGAAGAAATATGGAAAAAGAATCTCAATCAATGAAAAGGCTCCAACAATTGAAGATCAGAATTAGGAGCAAGTAAAATTGGATTTAGCAGAATTCTCTTGAACAAACTCTCCTCTCTAAACATTCTTTTACAAAGACTATAAATAACAGATTGCAGAAAGGAATAAGGGCTACTCTCCTCTGCAATTTTAGAGCTTCTAAAAGCACTACTGTAATTGGAATTTAGAGTTGTAAGAGGGAGGAGTGAAAAATCTCAGATCTGGGGATTATTGAGAATTTTCCCTTTGTATATTGAATTATGCATGAAGAACAAAGCTTGCACTATTGTGGCTCTAGTTTTGAAAGCAGAAATTCAAGCAATGTAAAGGGCTGTTGGAGACCAAGAACAGAGGAATGGATGCAATAAATTGGTATTTCTAATACTATTGTTTCAAATATCAGTTTTAATTTTATGATGATAGGAATGTGTCATTTTATTCATGTTTGTGCACTATTGTCAATATGGGTAATTTGTCACAATCTTGTTATTAGGTATCTCTGTTTTTTTATGGATTAATTTCTCATTTAGGAGTAACTACTTACTCTGAAATCTGTCTTATGAAACTGATTTATTAAATAATAATGTGTTGAGAACTATTTCCACATATCATTATTCAATTATTGGATTTATTGATTTGATAATCAATATCATTTTGTGAACTACTTCCTGAATGTTGTTGATTTATTATTTCAGTTTTAAGGTCTCAATAGAATGTGTTTTGGTAACCATAATATCAGTTAATTGAACTACTTCATTAACTTGATATTCATTATAAAACAAGACATATTTAAATCCCAATATTTTAATTATCTTGCTCTTAGTTGGGTTAGATCTATATCTGCCTAATTAAGATAGGATTTAGATTAGTTTCTTTTGCTTGCATCATAGAATAATATTGCATTTAAAGCAAATTATACATTCCATTAAGTCCTCTCCTAAAAGAGGAAAAACTTTAGTTGTGGCTTGGCTAAACCCAAATCATCTTAAGGGTCATTCTCTTGCCTGATCAGCAAGAAGAAGTGATCTGATGTCCCTGTCTATTGGTAGTTAAAGATACATTATAAACCAATAGCAATAGGGAGAAGGTAACTAGACCTAGATGAACAGTCGGAGCCACCACACCAAACGGAAAAAGAGCCACTTTTAAGGTCCGGACCAAGTGGTTATCCCCCAATGTTGTTGCAGCGATTTTCGAGGCATCAACATTTTTGGCGCTAGAAGGAGGGCCTAAGAATTTGTCTATTGGAGTCTTTTCAATTTTAACATTTTATTTATGGCTCCTATCAAACTTCCAATATGGAGTTGTATCCATGGACGTGCATCCTCCAATACTCCACCCGAAGTGGTAAGACTCTTGTCTCAGGCAAAGTTTAATGGTAAGAGAAATTCCTCTACTTTTAACCATGTCTTTCAATTTATTCAAAATATTTCAAAATATGATTTTCAAGGAATTGATGAAGACATTTTATGTAGGATTTTTACTCTCACATTTACGGCAAAAGCCAGAAACTGGTGCAGAACTCTTCCAGTTGCCTCAATCCACAGCTGGGATCAATTTGTTACAATTTTCATTGTAAATTTGACGACTACAATTATGAACAGGTATGTGAAGAAATTGAATATCTACGAAGGTTTAAAAATGAGTCTGTTAATGATTTTAATATTCGATTTCACTTGAATTGCTTAAGATTTAAAGACGAAGATAAACCTACAAAAGAAGAATCATTAGATTGGTTTAAATATATTTGTTCTCTGCCTCCCATTCCCAATCCATATGAAATTAGTTCAAGTTTTGTTTCATCCCCTTCCAACATAAATGAAAATCCCAACACGGATATGCAAATAAATGATGATGAAGCGGTTTCACAAAGCTTGGAAAATATTTCCATTCAAATGCAAGAAGACAACAACAACAATTTTAGAGAAAAAGCCACCTTGAAATCAAAAAGCTACTTTGAAGTAAATTCGGAAAATCAAATCGCAAATCAGCAAGTACAAGCAGCAATCAAAGCAAATAAAATGAAAACTGCTATACAAATTTCTGAATTTCTCCATGATGAACAAATGCCAAAATCAGAACAGCAAAGCGGCCTTCTTCAAGAAAGCATGAGAATGCAAAGGAATGATCTGCAATCTGAAATTTACAATGAGCATAATGCACAAGAGCTCTCAAACAGAGAAAGTTTTAAATGCATTGTTTCAGGTTCACACTTTTCCCTTTATCCTGATATTTTCAATGATGGTAATATTTTTTCTCTTGGTATTAATGATATTTCGGAAATTAATGATGATTTAAATGAATTACCATTAAATTTTTATCAAGATAAAGAAACAATAATTGATCATTCTTTTGCCATTAATAAACATGATTTTCTTGTCCCTCCTTGTTTTGATATATTGGATGAGATAGAAGGGAATTGTAGAGAATATTGTGAAGTCATTTATGATAATTACTCTGACATTGAGGATGTTGATTTCTATTCCTCTCAAGAGAATCCTCATGAGCAAATTCAAATAACATCTGAAAATGAGGAATGCTTCAGTTTAGGAATTACCCCAACTAATCCTCATTTTAGAGTAGCTAATTATCTTCATGATTTCACCATTCAAGAAAACATTCCAATTTATGATTCATATGAGGATCAAACTCCCATTCCCTACTCATAAATCATAATTCGTTTTCTAATTCACAAGTTGGAAATATCAAAATTTTTTAAATTCCATAATTCTGGCCAATCCTTGTGAAAATGAAATAATTTCAAAACGATCCCAAATGTGCTGTAACATTAGTTGTACAAATAGTGATTTCATTTTAGTTTTTCTTTCTCAGTTATTTTGTTTAAATTTGGATTTATTTTCTGATTTTATTTTGCAAAATTTTCACACTTTTCGCTGGCATATTGAATGCCTTATTATTAAACACTCAATTGATGCATTGCCCAATTGGGAAATTGAAGTTTCATATTATAATCATGAGCATCAAAGGATATTAATATTCCAATTTATATCAATGCTAATGATTCATCAAAAGCTTCTATCTTTTCAAAGGCAATGTCAACAAGAGGATGTATTTTTGCAATCTGGCCAGCAATTCAATTCAATTAATAATTTGCCATTTTATTTGAAAGGCTTCCATCCATTTTTCATTGACTCATTTGAAAATTGTTTGGAAATTTTTCCTTCAAGGAAAATTGTCAATGATTTAACATTTGTACACAATACTAACAAATTTTTTTAGGTCAAAGAATCTAAAAGCTCATCTTCACAATCTGGCCTGTTATCTCTTCCTTTGAACATTTCTCAATCTTTAATAGAAATCCATCCAGATTTCTATGATCCAATTGGTATTCAATTGGAAAGGAAATTTCAAGAGAAAGAGATTTTAATTATGTTGCTAACAATAACTGTACATTCTTATTTCAGATTTATTTTCCTTAGTTTAGTTAGATTTTTATTCTTATCACTAACATTTGAACTGTACATAAACACGGGAATAAAAATGAGAGAATGGTTACACTGGAAATACGACTATACCTAGTCATTTTCATGTATATGGTTAGAATATGAGTAGAATTAACTTAGTTAGCTTGTTTTATGTAGTTAATTTATTTGCATTAGTTCTGTAGATTAAAAAATAAAACAAAGAAATCAGCTTTCTCATACATGTTCAGTGGAAACATTTTTCCTTACCAGAAAATTTTAATTCTTGCTTTCCTTTTTGAAATTTCTTATAGCGATATCCCTACTCTGCCTATTTTGAATAATGTATTGATTAAATTCAATTAAAGTTGCACTTGGTATCGATTTCCTCAAAGCCACTTTTCTTTATTTTGAGATTTCCTTCTAAGATTTACTCTTGAAATTTATATGGTAAGGATTTGACGAAAAAAAGCTTCATGACCCCATTATCCCATGAAATGTATGACTGACTATGATAAGCTTAATTCTAATTCCATCATTATTAGTCAGTCCAACCTTTCATGGTAATCATATGAAGTTCATAGTATCTTCCTCAGAATTTGCTAAAAGCTGATCTTAAGGATGTCCATTTTGCCAAGTGCACACATTCAAATCTGTTTTGATATTTTTCTACAATTAGTGGCTTAATCTCATTTTAACCTTTAGTTTATTATCTGATGCTATAAAACGCATCATGTTTATTTACTAAAGACATTATTAAACAGTCACTATAACAATACAAATTTTTCTCAAGATTAAATCAGAATGAGCAGAGGTGATAAATTGTTGTTTCACTTTGAAAGGAAAGCATAGTTTCATATTTATTCCTAGTAAATTTTATATTCCATGTACATGAATGATTGATTTCATTTAGGCTGATTGCACACTTAGATTTAGATAAATAATGAGATGATTTTAATCAAAAGAAGAATTTGAAGATTTATCAGGTAAAATTTACAGACAAATTCCCTTTCAGGTACTCATTTACAACTTTATTCTCATCCATTATTAGTTCATCTTTTCCTTAGTTTATTTTTGATTTGTGTTCTGTTTTATTTGCAGGTTTTTATTTCTTTTCAAAACTTGAAGTAAGCAGCAAAATCATTTCAAATTTGCAAACAGGTTCAGGGAAATTCAATTCTGATTCATTAGAATTCAAACATTTTTAGCTTTGCTTTCATTCATTACAAAACCCATTAGCATCATAAGATTTCATCGGAAATAGTTCTTAGTATTTCTTTTGATAAAGAATTGTTCATCAAAGACCTCCGATGCATTATCTTACTCATATGCCATATCGCATTTCGCATATCGGAGCTTTCCAAGTGAAGTGTACTTCTATGAACATGAATCGCCGATAATCGAGTTTACTAATATTGCGATAAACACATAATTCTGGACCCGATATGAAATTCAAATCAAAGTCATAAAATTATCGCGTCTGTTTACTCGCAATAATGGTAAGAGCATAACTTTTAAAGGGCCGATGTCTCGGATCCGATATGTTATCAAATTTTCATCATAAAGTTATCGGGTCCACTTTTCATCGCATGTCAGAGTATCGAGAATGGTTACATCATGTGCTCAAGATTTCCGATTGTGCCGATTGCCGATCACCGATTAGCTACGTCATTCATCGCACATCGGCATCGCAGGAATCATATTGTGTGACATCGAGTGCTTAAGATTGCTGATCGCCGATTTACGTCATCCATCGCATCACCGATATCGCAATCGCTTCCTTGCAGTTTTATTTATGGCCGATATCTCGGATCCGATATGTTATTAAAATCCCATCATAAAAAGTTATCGGGTCCGCTCTTCATCACATATCGGCATCGCAACAATCATATTGTGTTACATCGGATGCTTAAGGTTTGCCGATTTCCAATTAGCTACGACTTCCATCGCATCGCCGATATTGCGATCATTTCATCACATTCTTACGCTCACATCACTTCTCTAAATCTACAATGTGTATTTTGCAATATGGGAAGCATGATGCAATTTATTCTCTGATCCCCGATATAATATTTCTTTAATGATGCGATCGCTTCATTTCATTGCACATGTTCTTATCGGCAATTTGCCATCGCAATTTCCGATGCAATAGCTTCCAATGCATGCCTTTGAGCCATTAACATTTAATCAATATATGGCATAGCAATAAAGGTGAAGTTCTGCAGATTAAATTTGAAGCATGGTGAAGAAACATGTTGTGTGGATCATCCGATGAGGCGATGTGTTAAAGCAAGTTTGGGTAACCACTATGGGAAAAAGCCAATTGATGACGAATTTGCAGGATACAAAAATCATTTCAAATTCTCATACATTTTAGTTTTAAATATATAATTCCATAATTAAAAATGGAATTCAAGACCTCTATCTTCATATTTAAATTTTATTATCTTGGATTTGGTCTTGATTCTGGAAAATTTATCAAATCATGGAGTTTATATGAAACTTATAATATTTTGAGGAATAGTCATTACTGCAAATTCTCATTCTCATTTCTGATGCATTTGTTTTAATTTCAATTCCCCTAAACACTAAGCATTCTATTTTGACATTTTACTGCTTGCTTTAGTTTAAATAAAATAAATAATGATTTTGGGTTATAGGATTTTGGTTAGTCTGACTTCTTCATGTTTTTAATGTTAATTAAAATAAGAAGTCAGTTAGTTTGGAGAAATTGACACCTTCCAGGTAAGATCAAAATTATCCAATGGTAAGATTCATGTGCCCACTTTCATGAATTTCCATTTCATCACTCTAGTTTCAATTTTTGTTTTTAAATTATGCTGATATAAAACTCTGTTTTTCAGCTCTTCACAAAATTTTTCAATCTTCCGTTGAATCATATTTTCAAAGTCCATACTCTTCTACTGGCTTTATTTCAATAAGCAGCAATAATCTTCATCGAAACAGCTACACCAGGAAGTTTCTGAACCCTTAATCTGTTTCTTTAAGCATTCCTTTCTAGAAAATGATTAAGATGATGCTTGGAAACAAGAAGATTCATATCAGACAGAAAGTATTCATTGTGGCTGAATTTTACGATCACTGTTATCTAAAAGCCTAAAGCATTCACAACTCTGCAAGGTATGTTTTTCTAAATCTCAACATAAGGAGGAATGATTATATGCTTATTTTATTTTTCTTCATATTGTTGAGGCATTGGTATAAACATTCTTGTTTGAGTTTATCTTGCGAAACATGGATTTTCCTTTCCATTTTTGGAGATTTCTTTGTTTTTATTTTTATTTTTGTTTGCTGATTTCTTTTCTCACTTTAGCATAAGAATTCTTTTCTTTTTGTTTTCAGTTTTGATTTTGGTGACTTTGCCGTGATTTATATGGAAGGT